>JAHDVE020000876.1:0-93660 GCA_022606495.2 Halesus radiatus
TTTCAACACACCCAAAGTCAATGCTCTTACAGTTTTTTCATGACAACCATCTTAAGGCCAGCAGTCAAAAATGATCCTTCGTAGTTTGCTGACTCAAGAAATACTTTAATACTTGGCGGAGGTAACTAACAATATTTGTAGGCAGTTTACTTGGATTTTTTTTTTAAAAATATAATTTGGGAAAGATTAACAAATTAATTCTAATTGAAGATTAACAGGGATCGGATTAAGTTTACTGAGTTGTCATTTACTCGTTGAAAGAAACGGAATGTGTTTAAGGATAATCCGAATTTACCCCTAATTTTCGGGAGATTTATTATACAGAACTGATATAAAGATAATTATTCGTAATGGACAGAACTTATAATTAATAATTCACACAGTTGCAAAGCCGAGAAGGAAGACTGAAGTAAAGAACGAGAGTGCAATGCCCTCTGATAATGACGATGAAGGTTATCTGATAGTAGCAAATATCGCTAATAGCGTAACTGCTAGGCTGCCGGGAATCTGTGGTTAGGTAGATTTGGCCAGAGTATAATAAAATTGCAGTACTAATTTTATCTGAAACAAAGCACATCACTTCATAGACTGATTACAATCGCGATAATTGTTAATACATTTGTAGAACTTAATTGTGAGAACACATTCACTCTACATTCCGCCTCAGTGTTTTATCTTCAGTATAATTTAGTTCAAGTTAGCTTATATTTCATTCATGAACTTCTACATTGTTGTGATCTATAAATCGGTGTTATTTTTGTTACACATAAATATCAGTCCGCTATGATACCACCCTGTAGCACTTGTAGAAATACCCACGAATATTTTCATAATTTCTCTATTAAAAGATTTTCAGAAATTTGTGTCTGATGGGTTATCTATGGTTGATCTATGTAACCATTTTTGCAATGGCAAAAAAATTTACTATGTTATTTAAAAAAAAAAGAATACTTCCAAAGCTGGTTGTAAAATTTTAAAGTTATCCATTGCATACATAAAAACATAATGAGAGTAACAAAAGGTTTTTGTTACTCTCATTATACTCCTCCCGACAAGCCATGTGTGCATTCACTTTAATAACGTGTTCAACATAAAAGGCATTACTGACCAGCTGCTTGAATCAGACTAAGTGTAAAAAAATCTAAAATGTATTTTTATTTTTTTTTTTTAATTATTTTATTTATTTATTTATTTATTTCTTTCTTTATTTATTTTTTTTCTGTTTTTGGACAGGCTATCATTCCACATTATTTATAGGCCATATAAAGAGATGCAGTTAAATTATCAAAACTAAATTTAATATTAAATTGAAAAAAAAAGAAGCTAACTGTATTTATTCCTTGCGATATATTGCAAGACGCTAATACAAATGATAGAGTGATTGTTTCCATTATATTTAAGAATGTATTTAAGCTAAGAAAATGAAATAATATCCATATTTTTAGGATAAATAACACAGAACAATCTCAAAAGAGGGGAGCGGCGGGGGAGGATGGTGGCCGGGGGGGACTGATCAATAGGGCCCTCAAAATCTTTGTCTTGGTGACGCCCCTGGGGGGCGTGACGAGACGGTTAGTGTTGGTCTGCACGTATGCCAGGTGGCGCTTGTCGGCCGGCTTCAGGATCTGGAAGGAGCACTTCAGCGCGTCGTCCACTGATATTGCTCCTCCATTCTCGATTTCCCCGCAGTAGTTGGGCGCCGAGAAGTGGGTGACCAGTTGCTTCTTGGCAAAGAACTCATACCCGTCCTCTACCACCTGTTGCACCCGGCAGATTAGGTCAAAGTCGTGCTTGTTGAGGATCTTGGCCACTATCTCAATGACGAAGATGAAGGTGAAGTTCGGTGTCCTTGTTAGGGTCGGACCACAGCAGGTCGCAGAGCAGCCCCTTTTTACAACCACCGTAGCCCGAATAGCCGTTTATTTTCACTTTTGGCACTTCACTAGTACATGTGGTGAGGACTTTTGACCAACCGCTATATGTGACCGATGCCCGATACGTTATTTCGGAAGAACGAAGCAGATTTGAACTCAAAATATATATAAAATATTTGGGTTTTTATTATAAACTTGATTTAAGCTCGAAACGGCAGCACTAAAATTATTAAATTTTTATAAATGTAACTTAAAAATTATTGCGGTTATTTTATGCTACTTTTACACCGAAAAAATTAAGAACTTCCCAATATTTCCGGGTTAAACCAGGAGCGACTATTAAAAGCAGCCGGCAGCCACGAGGGCGCCTAGACTAGGATATTTGAATTAGCTTAAAAGAAAATTAAATAACCATAAAAGATTTCCTCAATATTAGCCTTCTAAAACATTTGCACTCGCCTCATACTTGTTTTTCTGAAAAGCTATCTGAGTTTACTTAGTACAGAAGACAAAAAGTATTTTTTTTGGGCTGGTTTCATTCTATACAAAATGTGTTTGGTTTTTCTTGCGTTTTTTGCTGAATATCTTATATATACTGACTGGCTGTTTTAGGTAAAATATAGACACAGGTGTTATGAATGAGATGATCACAAAAACCTTTATTCCTCATTTAATATACTTGCATTTTGCCAGTCGGTTATATTAATATAATATCGCTGACTGGTGTTTTGCATTCATGGTGAATCTCGGTCACCCTGAGTAATACTAGTAAGTGTAATACTTCACCATAATATTGTCAAGTCATGGTGGCATATGATCGAATAAGAGTTTTACAAATCAACGGGAATATTCTCGTTATCAGTGCGAATGTCTGCTTGATTTCTGACCTACAAACATATTTTTCTGTTGGCTTTTTGCAAATTAAATTTACTATCTACAGAATGTAAGTGTTCAAACATATTGTCTTTAAACACACACAAAAATGTTACCACGCACTGGCACGGTCTATGTGGGTTTTTTGTTTTATATACACTACATGTAGGGTTATGTGCATGTTTTCAGATGTATATATAAATTAACATTAACCTTTGTACCTTATTTGTGTAAATGTATGTATCAAAAAATTAATTAATAAATAAAATAAAATAGTTCAAATGGTAGATTTAACCGAGATTATGTAGGGTTTTCATTGTGCTTTTATCCTCTGGCAATGGACAGAATAAAATCATCTAAATCTGAATCACGAAACAGATACTGGCAACGCCAATTTTTATATCCCACCAAAAGAACGAGAGGCTAAATTTAATTTCTTATGAAAATTATCATCGCTACAAGCCTTAGATAGTTCTGGCTGCTTGTAAGAAACGCCTTCCATAGAATGTTACAAGCTTAAAAAGCAAGAAATGGATAGGATGGATAGAATAATCTTGTGCAAACAAGCATTAAAATACTCAAACGACCGTTCGTTGTATGAGTTAACAACACACATTAATTACCTCACATTATTTTGTGAAAACCCCTTTCTTTAGTGATTTCAACCATTAACAAAAAAAACTCTTATTATTCATTTTAAGAAACTGTTAATTTATTTATATTTCACAAATTATTATAAGCAATAATTATTACCTGAAAAATCATACAAATTGAATAATCTTCCGAGAAAAAATACATGCTGCCGACGGGACTCGAACCCGCGACCTTTCGTTTACCGGACAAGTGCTCTACCACTGAGCTACGGCAGGTTATTCATTACCCGCCAAATTAGTATTATTATTATTATTATTCGGCAGCATGTATTTTTTCTCGGAAGATTATTCAATTTGTATGATTTTTCAGGTAATAATTATTGCTTATAATAATTTGTTTAATATTTGTGCTATGCATAAAAAATCTTGTCTTGTAAACATTAGTTTAATCATTTAAAATAATATTTATATTTCATTTGCTATTAATTAAATGAAACAACGTTTATTATTACTATTACGCGTGATGACTGTTTCGCTTTCCAAAGGTATTATCAAACTGTTTTTAATACGATAAATATCTCATAATTATTTAAGAATTTTTCTCCAACATGAAAAATACAACGTTCCCTCTTTGGCATTCTTTTTGATCTTTCAAATGGCACTCAACATGTCTACATGTAAATATGTCTAAATCAATAAGCCTTTTTTTTTTTTTTATATGAATACCTCACAAGAGTCCCAACTGCTCCCAACCGTCTGGAGCCAGTGAGACTATGGCATTCCCATTTGGGGAATGTTGTGAGGCTGAAAGTATTGGGGAGAGGAAGGAGAAGGGAAGAGGAAGGTGGGGAATACCTGGCTATTCAGATCTGGTCACCAAACACGGCTAAAAGCCATTTCAAGCAACGTTTCAATTCTGAATGGTGGTCTTTCACCAGGGCGATACTGAGAGTATCTTCCACTCTGGAACGTGCGCAAATATGTTGTATATTATTTTTAAATTAATTAATTGTGAAACAACTCAAATTAATTAAATAAAATTTACTTGCGCACGCCGGGATTTGAACCCGCGACCTTCGGATTCGTAGTCGAGAGCCTTACCCCTCGACCATGGAGGCCGTCAGCCTGCTAGTGAACCTATATTTATCGAATCTACTTAAAGGTAAAATAAATTCTTTGTCGATAGGAGATTGTTGAAGTTGTTTTTCACACCTGTGTCAAGAATCAAACCATTAAAACTTGACCAAATAATTACTTAAATAAATTATTCCCCTGACCGTACAGCTACATCTGTCAAAATATTACTATTTCATCAATTGACTTATTTCTAACATAATATATAAAAACTGATAAACATTAAGCGTGTTTGTATGTTTTCACTTCGACATCTTTTCTTTTCACATTATCTATGTATTCGAATCAGTGGAAAAATACTTGTCATATAGTTTGAATTTATAAAACACAGCATTTATTTTCATATATGTATGTATTATAATGATTAAAATGCCTGTACATAATATAAATCATATGTAATTTTGTATGCAGCATTGAGGGTGATGCGGTCATTTTCGTTATTAACCGACGAGCTGGTGGATTTAACCTATGAATCTTCAATTATTAGTGGTTATAATGGATTATCCAAAGTTAGTAGTAGGATAAAGCCTTGAAAAGTTAAAAATATATATTTATTATTTAATTAAAAATAATTACTTTGTTTAGAATCAATAAATTTAATGCGTAAATATCTATATGTTCCAGGAGCCAAGCTTGCCTCATCAGGATAAACAATTTACATATTATTGTTATCATTATCAATTTATCTATTATTCATTATCCTGAAGAGGGGAGCGTTGCTCCTGAAGCATGTAGATATTTACATATTAAATACAGTGGTTTTAAACAAAGTAATTATTACTGATTTAATAAATATGATTCCACAAAGTTACTTTACATCATTTGAAGAAATATATAAGTGCATTTGAAAATATTTTTATAGCGGACATAAGGTGATTTTACATATAAACGACGCTACACAAATCATACAAATATTATTATTATTTTTATATCCGTCATGAAACATAACATGATATTATGTATATGTGGAAGAAGATATTTTTTTTGCTTTTCCGAAAGCCTATCGAGTCGAATAATTGCTGCACATGTATCAAATGCAGAGACTCTACGAGAAAGAAGGGCGTATTGCCATGGAGCTTTTAAAAATAAGAGTTTAACAAATTTTATTTAATCTTTCAAGAGTTTGGGATTAAAACGCAATTAGATTTTTGCTTTTCAGTTAAGTTTTCTAACTGATGAGTGAGTGCATTAGTAAATCGTTGATCTGCGTTTTATACGTACATTGTTACGTTTATCAATCTATCCGCAAGTTCACAGAGTCCCATTGTATTTGACACATTTACGATGTGACCCACTGAGTAGGCAGATGAATGATGGCACGTGGTTGATGTCAGCTGACCCTGGCTTCATAATAGCATCACCCCGGGCTGGCTCAGTTCACTTCCCAGATGAGGCTGTATTGTGTTGGCTGGCTGCGTTTGCCGGAGGTTCTTGTTGTAGGTTGTGGGTAATTAATGCGTGTTGCCATATCTTATCAAACCATTGTTCAGATTCTAACACATTATACTTATTTAAATCTAAGAAACGGTAAACAATGTGACTCGTAAATAGGGTTTTTCTTTAGAACCAGAATACCTACGAGCAATTTACGGTATATATGAACTATCAGCATTTGCCAACTTCTTACGCGATTTTTTCGTAAGCCTTCTAGCTTAATTTACGACAAGTGCCTCGTCTGTCTTCAGTTTTCCTGATTTTTACGTTTTTACAGTTTTCTTGAGGTCATCAACATTCTCACCTTTTTCTTTTTCCAATTCAGACACCATTTTTCCTGATACCTATTTATTAGATGTGTTTCCTCAATCAGTATATTTAACCCAAACATACATACATACGTCTTCTTCCCCTTGTCTTACTCGGGTCGGGGACCCATCGCATCGACAAGACACCTCCAGGCATCCCTGTTCTGTACTACATTTACGACATCCGTCCACAGTGGGTCCAGCCTCTGGAGTTGCTTCTCCCACATGCGTCTGTGAAGAGTAATAGTGGTTCGATATTAAGCTCCTCCCGGATCATCGAGCTTCTTTTTCGATCGCATCTCATGACTCCTCCAACTCCTTTCAAAAACTTCATTACGGCAGCTTGGACCCTAGAACTTGTGCGCTCTTTCAACATCCAGATTTGGTGACCATAAGTAAGCGTGAGGTGATATACTGATTTGTACACTGCCAATTTTGTCTCGGTACTTAGCTCAGCTTTCCTTATCACTGAGCTATAAAGAAGAGGCAGCACACCGCTTGCCGCATCTATTCTACGGTCAATTTCTCCATCTTGCCGGCCATGATGTGAAAATTCAACCCCAAAGTATTTAAATATTTTACCCTAGAATTTTATTTTAAGTTTTAAAAACTCTAAAAAAGACGTATTAAAAAAATATCCTGCTGGATCAATTAAAAAATATCCATATTTTATCACAATAATAATAATAATAAATGGATTATTTTTATAGCGCCGTTTTCGTGAGAAAATCACCTCAAAGACGCTTTGACAAATACATACAACTCATTAGCTTTTTTTCTACATTATTTAAGAATATTCAAATAATGCTAAACGAAACATTTTCAAGAAGACTACTAGTCTCGTACTAGTAATAAATGGTAGGTGTGATAAATTAAGTCGTACTACGCCCTTGAGGTGACTTTTTTCATCAAAACGATGCCGCATAAATTATCGGGTTACTATGCTTAGTAATTGTACACTAACGGACTTATAACATTTGAAATTGCAAGCTCGTTTACTCAGCATTTTGGTCAACCAAATTTTCAATAGACACTCAAAACGGGAATCGAATTCTTCCGACAGATATAGCTCTTATACCCTCTTAACACGCTTACTCATCACACACTTATGTAGTGTGTCCTATTGTGAAAGTGGAAGAAAGTTTTTTTTTAGAAAACGTTCACAAGTATCTTCTGATATATACAGAAGCTGTTTCGAGAGGAACTTGACCAAAGTTAAGGCAGCATTCTTTGGTACAAAATATCTAGAGATAGACATACTAATTGTTTGTATAGGATATAAAAACATGCGTTACCACGAGTGGTCCATTGAAGGGGACAGCCCACGGACTTCGTGCATTTGAGATACGAGCTCTGAGGCTGGGGAGATTTGACGATTTTGTCACACGTAAACTTTGCATTTCTATATAACTCTCACGAAAATGGAAATATATATTTTTTAAATGCAGCCGAATTGAACGCTTAAAAAATACTTTCTAAAACTTTATGCAAAAGCATGTAAACAAAGTAATTATTATTAATTTAATAAATACACCACGAAGGTATTATACATCATTTAAAGAAATAAAAAACATGCCAAATACTATCCAATCAGCTTTTTATACTAATAATAAATTAAAAAAATATATTTTAAGTAACAAAGAAAAAGATTATATTTTAAATAAATCGGGGGAATAGAAATTAATTTGTAACGATTGCAATTATTTTTAAATAGGAAAGACTTCTAGAAATTTCAGTATTAGAGTTAAGGAAGGAATAAATGTCCATCCAATCATTCGAAAAGTTATTAGTTATTATTAGTTATTCCGAAACCGGTAGGCGTGTAAAATAAATGTGGTTAGAACAAAGTTTGAATGTTTCATTTGATTATTTTTTAGTATTCTTATATTTCTGATGATGAAAGCATCGCTTTCGAAACATGTAGATATTTTTGAATATTTATAAAGTGGTGAAAACAAAGTATATGTTTTAATTAATTTATTAAAAAATTATGTGTTTATTGAAAAACACTATCAGAGATATGCTCATATTTATAGTTAAACTTAGAAAACATCTTTCAATGACGTGTTATTTCGACATTAAATATAATAACAAAAATCAAAGATAACCGATTATGACCACAACTGAAACGTGAGATAGATATCTAGGTACCCTTGACAAATGTGCATTCTCAAGTTGTCCAAGAAAACAATGAGATAAGAAAATTATATAGACCCCAGAAGCACCCAGTTGTATCTCTGTGCTCTAATATTAGATACAATACCTTATTCAGTTCCCTTCTCCGATCTGGTACGTCAAAGGTCGACGAAAACGAGAGCGTGTAATATGATAATTGTGGATTAGGGCAATGAATGAAGTCTGAAGAGAAAACACTAATTCTATAGAATAAACGACGGAAGTACCTACACGATAGGCAAAAGTCAGCAATCTACTCAGATGCTTATATTTATCAAGACGAGGTACTCGTAATTATAATAAAAATTAAATTATATCCAATATTTATGTTTTCAAATATACAGAAACTCGTACCTATCCATAAATAGATAATTGATACGAAAAAAAAATTCCATTGGTAACCCATGGTAGGAGGATGCCTAATTTCCAATACCCACTTTTTAATTCTCGAATATTGTTTAAATTTAGATCGACATCGGTTGTGTTCGAGTGTTTTATTATTCTGTAAGTTTATCCCACAATTTCGAACATTTTCACATCACGTGATTTTACATGTAAATATAATTAATATAAACGTTATCTATAAAATCAGTGAGGCTTGGAACTGACAGATGATGGTTGAAATAAGGAAGAAAGAATGCTGTAGAAATCAGATCTCTGAGTGAGGTGTATGTGTGGTAAAATCATGTATGTTCATATGAAAAATATGGAGATTCCCAAAGAATGTTAGTAAGAGTTAGTATTAGTTGTTAATCTATTTTAATAGTAAAATTCTGTTAATTTTATTTAAAGTAAATCAAATTTAGAATTGTAATTAATAAGTTTTGCATGGATTTGAGATTTTAGATTGTGGTTGCTGTTTTATCGTTCAAAGGCATATTCAAACTGTGGTTAAGCCACATCGAGAAGACTTATGTATGTCTATTGACGTAGAAAAAATTATTTATTTTGAGGTACTATCACTTGAAATCTGTTATCCCCCTTTAATGATGGCAGGTTGTCCTTAATTGTTGTATAACGACGTAAATGCTATTTAAGTCAATGAATTTAAATGTTTTCGGAAAATCTCTGAATTATTTCTAGGATATGTATTCCTTTGGTTTCATGAAAATTTTATATTAATTAGGTTTCTCGAATTTACATAATATAATGATGACATTTTTTTAGATTTTCTAAAAAAAAGAATGTAACTTATTTTGCACTTTGTCAACTCATAGATTTTAATTGTAGAAAACTTATGCTACTAACTAGTTATAGTTTTTTTAGGGTTACTTCCTTATTCATTTTCAATCGATAGTTGATGTTAAAAAAATTCTACGTAAGGTACACAATTAGAACAGAACGAAATATTTCTAAGTTTAACAAAACTTGATCTAAATGTCATATAATGCAGTCTTCAAACGGTCACATATAAAAAGTTCCATATCCGAACAAACGACAGTTCTCATAAAGCAGATGCTGACCAATCCACCTACTAACATATCTAGAAAAACTCACTTTCAAACACATATACATTTGATTGAATGTCAGACCAATCACAAAGCATTACTTGGGAATGGGCCCACACTTTAAATACCCATCTTCGCTCGCGGCACTTTCCACACATTATTTTGCTAACGTACGAACAAGTAAGCATCCAATGATGATAATTGACCATCATTTTCCAAAACACTACTTTCATAGCTAAGATGATTCAAGGTGTAATGGCCGTAGATGGATGCAGCACAACGTTGAACTTACGGAAAAACGAACGCTCAGAGAAATTGAAAGGACATATTATTGCTTTATGACATGTCCCCTTATTATATCCTTTTTTTATTACTTTCTATTTAAGCAAAGTGTGTAAATAAATATGATAATAATTAGGTACAATAAATTATGCATAGATTATAAGAATAATGTCATCGTATTCACAGTCCTCTTCATCAGGGTTTCCTGTTCTGAGGAGGCCTGCATTTTTTTGTTTGTTTGTACTACGTACGTAGTTGTCTTACATTATTTTCAAACGTTTGGAAGTTATTCACCAGTTCTCTCAGTCATGTTTTAATTTTAGTTTTAAATATTTTAATTTCTGTTATTTGTATTGATAAGGTAGGCATTGTATAGTTTCACAGTACGAAATTTCATATATGCTAGGTACTGTAAGTAAGTCGTTTATTTTATATTTAAAAAAACAGCAATATAATGTAATAATTACATAATGTTTCGAGGAATTGGTTACATTTGAGTTAACTTTAGGGTACTAAAGAGAGGCCTGAGATTGCCGTTTGGATGCGATGGGTCCACGAACCTAATAGTACATTGGTAAGAAAATGTATGTATGAGTTTCAAGGAACCCTAATATTTCAGTCAAATTTAATGAAAATATTCGCAAATTTTAATTATGTATCCTCCACTCCATATCGATGATACCTAGATACCTACATATAAACAATTTCAATAATAAAAAAAAACATATTTTATTTTATGTTACCGAACCATATAGGTATATAAATTAGTGTTTGCAATATAGCTTGTCTTATATAATATAACATACTAAATACCACGCAGATACTTTAATAGTACACAACTTCTGACCCTGTACAAATCGCAAGTGCGCCCCACTATAGAATTTGGCAGCCACCTCTGGTCAGGAGTCCCAGAATATCTGAAAAAAGCCCTTGACTCTGTGCAGAAACGGAAGGTCCGTTTGATAGATTCGCCTATCTTAATAAATGGGTTGCAATCTATGTAGCACAGACTTCAGGTGGGAATGCTGTCCTTGTTCTATCGGTATTTTAATGGAAGATGCTCCGAGGAACTAGCGTCATTGATCCCTTCGGCACCGGTGCGTAGTCGGGAAACACGCCAAACGCGTACCCAACATTTGCACACGGTTGATATTTGTCACATGAGAACGGGTCGCTTCTACGATTCATTCTTGTGTTCAACAGCTTGTAACGTAAATACTGACCCCGCGTCTATTATTATTATTATTGTCTACGGAAGAGATTTGTGAGAAAATGTCTATGGGAGACATCCGACGGAAGAGAGCTAAGACAAGATGGCGTCGAACATAACCTGACACGAGCGGTGGAGCTCGACGTGATTGAAGGGAGTGATATGTGTTAGTTTTTTCTTTTCTGTTTGACGCCAACGAGCGTCTACCCAATTTACCCGAAGTGGGTATGTTTTTTTAATTACTGATGACCAATTCGTAAAGCGGCGAAATCCAACCGCGCGTGCCTGGCGCGTTGGAGGAAATCCTTGTGGAGTGATGTGAACGGATACGAGAGTCGGTGGCTGTATCGACGACCCTACAGGACCTAAGGTAGCATCCTCACCTATCATTGCCTGAACCTCGCGGAAGAAGCTGTGGCGGATGTAGCTTCGGATGGCGGATGGACTACGCATCATGGACCGTGGGAATTGGTGAACATCCGGGCTGGAGCGGCCTTTTCTGAAGCCGGAGAAGATTATGACCACAAGAGCCATCATTTATCCTTTTAATTAATTATTCATTTATCTTAGTCTTACTCTCCACTCTTTTCTTCCTCTACATTTAATTGGGGTTGTATAGTCAATAAAGACTATGTTTTCCTACCTTAGGGTTTTATTTACTCTATCACAACCTTCCCGCACTTCATTCATCAGACCCACCCACGAATGCTGAGATAGAGTCGAGCAATAGCCGGAGGAGAGTGCTACAAGCTCGGCTGTAGAATGATCTACCGGCCTCTGTGTTTCCTCCATCCTATAACATGGGTCTCTTCAAGACCCAAGTTCACTCCTTCCTATCCTCTAAAAGACCCTCCACACATCATCCCCAAAGATGATATAGGCCTTGAGGGAAATTATTTCCCTCAGGGTCTCCTGTGTGGAGTAACTGTAAATATATATACTATATATACTTATACATAATGTACATAAGTACAATTCAAATTGATTGTGAAAAAAAATACATATACACATTAAAATGTGGTGTTAAAATACATTTATATTTAGTGCGTGTATTACATCGTAACAAAGATAATTAATAAAAAAGGAATACATAATTACATGTATATTAATATAATAGTGTGTTACGCCACGCTCGACCAAAGATGGCAGCTTGCACGCCCACGCGCCGACACTCTCCTCGCACCCGGCTTCCGAAGCACTCGCCTCTCACCCGGCCTGAAGATGACATCCCTGGAACGCCGCCGACTACGTCTCAAAAGGAACGCGCGAGCAGCCATGTTGGCAGTTGCGAATTGCTTCTACTAGGACCCCCGTTTGCCGCTACAACCTAGACTGTAAGCTGTCTTTGTATTCCCCCCTTTTTTTGTTGTAACTTATTCGAGTCCCTGTTTTCATGCACGTTTAGAAAATATCAGAGAGAAATCACCAGTAACTTTCATTTGAGGTTAGGTTAGCCTTCTGATTATCGTAACATAACTTACCGTGTCTGTACCTTCCTCTGAATAAACTCTGAGTCTGAAAGCATTTAGTAGTTTCATGTGACGAAGTATTAGAGTCCCAGATCCCAATTATAAGACTGCCTGTCGGCCTACGACCCTGCAGAGGAGCTTTTTGGCCTGCCGAAACTGAGCTAGTCAAATGTCCAGAGCCGAGCTCCCTGGAGGGACACCACCCTCGGGGTTAGTCTGTACCGATGAACTGTATCCCGTAACCGCTCTTTCCCAACCTTCTTCCTCTCCTTCTCCCACATCCCTACATCCAGTCTAATGCTTTATATAACAAGATGTAAATAGAAAAAGTTTTTTATATTTATATAATTTTTTTATGCATAAATTTTATTTGCAGTTCCTTCTAGAGTAGTAGTGTCTTTCAGCATTGACGGACATCATTATTTAAAATAACTTTAGCCGTATGTAATGAACTAATCTGAGAATAAAAGTTTCTCATAACCCAGCCTCTCCCTGCTTCTTAAGCCTCACGACTTCACAAAAATTCACCACAATTCTACTGTTTCCAGATGGTTGGGATTCTTGCATAATAAACACGTAAAATACTTTTGATTTTTTCATAAGTAACCCTAAAATAATAATTTCTTTAGAAGTTTTTTTTTTATTATTGTTGCTTAGAGTAAAGAAACAATGATGATAACATTGAATGACGTATACGCGACAAACTTTTGGTTGTTGTTGTGGGTACCTACATAGATCACGCACGCTATTTGTTTTTTTACAATATGTAATTATGTTTGCGGTATATACTACCAAAGAAGATTAGCGCGACCGTCACGATCGAGAAAAACGAGAAGAAAGTGCAATTATAATGTTAATTTAACAACAAAAAATGTACTCAATCCAAGAGATGATCAATAAACACAAATGCCGTATCTTAAAATATTATAAATTTTAGATGTCAGGGTATATACTTTATTTTGTATTTTTTGGGCATTAAATATGTAACAATTTCTAGACATTTTGTTATTGCGCATTAATAAAATTAAGTAACAAAAGTACTTTTAATAAACCAAATACGTACTTTTAATTTTTTTTCCAATGGTTCGGGATTCGGTAGGTTTATTTTTTCGGATTTGTCATCGGTGATTTTTTTAATAAAATTGTGTTTCCGTTGTTTTATATAATTCTGTTACGAATTGAATTTATCTTATATCCTGTAATATGAATATTTTGTCTTTAAAACATCTTCATTTGCCGTCTGATTTGGGCTCCAAATGGTATTGTTTTTCTGACATGTTTTATAGAATTTTGATTTAAATTTATTTATTTAGTTTTTTTTTTTGTTATCTTGTCTTAACAGAGGTAAAGTCTCAAGTTAGAATTCCATGATTGGTTTAATTTTGTGTATACTAACTACCCTTGTATAAACTGATAAAATTTTTACTGTCTATTTCCTAAAAATTAATAAATATATAACACATTTGTAAAAAGTAGTTACTTTGTAGCTTGCCATAATTATAATATAAAAACTTTATGTTATTATTGTTTCAGTGAATCGCTTTGTTCTTCCACGAACCCCCTAATTACCCCTTCCCCTTTGGTCGGCTCCCACTCCAACACCCAAACAGTCAGTTACGTCGTCATTATTTTATATTTTAACTTAGTCTTAATATGGACCAGACGAAGGAAAGGTACTTCTGAAATATTAAATTGGAGTGGTTAAAAAAAATGTATGCGTTTATATTATAAAAATAAATAAGCAAATAAAAATATTTTTGATAAATTATGATAGCAATAAGACGCATTCAGTAACATGTCCCTTTTGACCACTGGACGCTGTGGCAATTTGTAAAGATCTAATACATTTGTTCGCGGTCGCATAACTCGGTGAATCTATCTATCTTCTATCCTTATCTCTATCTATGCATGTAAAAAAGAGTCCTTTTTTGTTTGTTTTTGTACAAATCTACAGCTTTAATCCGAGTTCATGGAAAATTTTCACACTTGACCTTCAAAACAAGAGTAATTTCACTGTCAACATGATATTTCGAAAAATCACCCCTAACCCCCTTACCCAGAATTTTGGTACTTTTTGATGGAACATTCAAAATTAGAGGAAAATTACTGGGTAGGTGTAGGAGCAGGGGTAACACATAAAAATCTCAAAATTTTACACCAAACCATTCATAACCCAATTCCAGATACTTCGGCAAGTTATAAATTTATGTTGCATATTTATTAAAAAGAAAATGATTTATTAAAATAATTGGTTATAGTAATATTATCCACATAGTGGGTGGATGAAATGAACAAAAAATTTTAACGGTCTAATTTACTACATAGGTGATGTGTAACTTGTATTTTACCTAAATAAGCAAAAAAAAAATTTGGTTTCAGAGGCTAAAATGCCAAACTAGGTCACGAAAAACGCCAATTTTTCATGATTTTTATTTATGGTTGTTATTTATGGAAATACTTCAGTCCATTAAAAAAATTAAAAATATTTGTAATCGAACGAAAGCGTTCATTGGAGTCAAAATTTCAAATTTCAAACGAATAATTAGCGTTTAATATTGATTTAACAAATGCAATCATTTATAAAGCGACCGTTTTTGACACGTAATTGTATAGTTAGAGTATAAGAAATAGAATATCACACATCTATTGATTGTAAGAGAATTAATTCAGATCTGATATTTATTTATACCATACCAAAAATATGCCAAATTAGTTAGGCATTAAAGTAAAAACAATGTTGGCGCTCCCTATGGTGTTAAACCAAATTGCTATTTATAAAATAAATATTTACAATCAACGGTAATAACGGTTTAAACTATTTAGCGAAGTAGCTTAGTCTACGGCTAATGATTTTCATGGGAATTATAAAGATTCTTTAATAATGATTCAGTCATGCCAAAGAACCATTGTTCACCATTGGTTCTAATTGAGCTTTAAGAGCCGAAAAGTGAAGAATGAGTAGGAACTCGTGTGAGAAAGTGATACATTTAAGTAGGACAAGATTCGGGATAGCTTATTTACTGATAACTTATAACAAAAGAATCAGTGAAATAATTATTCATGGATTTTCCAAGTGTACTAAGGAACTCCAGTCAAAAATATAATGGCTTTAAAAATATATTTTAATATAGATCAGTAAACGCCGATTCCGAATATATTACTTTTATTATATTTAATTATACGTAGATTTTAAAAATCGTTATTTAAAGGTGATTAAAAAATCATCTCATCTAAACACCTTGTGATATTGGTACAATTAAATTTGAAACATCTGACGTCACGTGCGCATTTTGTTTTGGAATAGTTCGGAATTTTTAATTTTTTTGTTTTGTTTTGTATTGTAAATATGTATTTTGTAGTGTTGGGGAAATTAAAACTAATTTTGGGTGTCTTTAAGTTCTATAATTGTTGTTTAATATAAAAACAATTATTAATGAAATTAGAGTATTCATTAGCAAACCAATTATCAATACAAATATTATGATAATATTAATGCTCAATACTATTATTATTATTTGAGTTAAGGTATCTAAAAAGGTACATAATTTTCTTACTTATGTTCAGTTATGGTTTATAAAATGGGTTATAAAATTATGTAAGGTAAAGCTCATCCTTATTTTTATATTTGACATTCTAATGTCAAAACTGATCAAAACCGACGAGCCATATATTTGGAGCGTTTTGGCAGGCTTTGAAAAATTTAAACTTTGAAAATTATTTTGACTATGAAGACTAACTTGAAAAAAAAACGAAATATACGGATAAAAAAAACGTGTAAGTATAAAAAATGTCATGTGTTCTAGATATAAGGAAGATGTATGTTTATTTGTTTGTTTTTTTAGAAAGCAATCACTTTGTGGTTTGATATTTTTATTAAGTGAAACAAACACTAAATTATTTTATTCATTCACCAACCACTTTCGTTTCGCTCAAGATTAGTTAGGGTAATTTGAATTTATTTATTTGTAATCATTAAAGAAGACAATATTAACAACTTTCAAAATGAAACATGAAAAGACACAGAAAATAACAAGGTATTAGTCGCATCTGGGAATCGAACACTGGACCTCTTACCGGGACTATGTTCTACCACTGAACTAATGCACCAGTTTATTTTACGTCATTTTTATCGATATCATACTTCAAATTACTTACCAATATTATCCTCATTTAATTATTATTATTGGCTGCTA
Organism: Halesus radiatus; assembly: GCA_022606495.2. Lineage (NCBI taxonomy): Eukaryota > Metazoa > Arthropoda > Insecta > Trichoptera > Limnephilidae > Halesus > Halesus radiatus. Next base: position 16,994 of record JAHDVE020000876.1, read on the forward strand.
TCGTTTTGTATGACTGCAAAGTTCTACCAGAATTTTTTTGCAATCTAGATAGTTTCTCGGATATATCTATCCTATTTTTATTTATATCGATATCTGTTGATTTTTTCTATATATCTAGAAAGAATACTATTTTTCAATGATTAAATATTACAATGAGGTTTATAAAATTCAATTACTTATTCCGATATTTAGAATATTTATTTTTTATCCATCTATAAAACCACATTATATAACTGTGCCTCTCTCGCTATGAAATCTTGTATTTAAGGAGTGTTTCAGAAAACTAATCTTTAGTCTAAATGATTATTTAATTTAATAAATTAATACGAAACATTCAATCTCTGGTATCACCATCTTTTTATATGATCCTTTCCATATGATCCTTTCCATATGATCTAAAAATTAATAATTTATTTATTCTAATGAAATTTGTTCCAGTACTTATTGTCATGAAATAGTATTTTTTATATATCTCTTCATAAAAAGATGATAAATTTAAAAAACGGAATATAGTATAATGCATCATGTTATTGAGGTAAAATAAAAACAGATTTGATATCACCGATTTAATCTTTTTTATGTTTACTTTCAAATAGTGAAAAGTCTTATATATTTTACTGTTTATCACAGCATTCATTGTTTTTTAGCTGTTGAACTATGACGACAAATGACTATGATTTCATTGTAAGAACAGGTTGATACTAGTGCTGGCTGGACGATTCCATTTTTATACATGGAAATTCTTTTATCAAAAAATTCATAGAACCTAAAGATAAAAACAAAAATGTACGTAAAATTCAACAGATTATAAAATGTACCTTATCAGAATGTCTAACAGGTGGGATTCTTCTTCTTTTTCAAACATAAAAAAAAAATGTTTTTCAAAGATTCTACTCCAATTAAGTAATAATAATTGAATGAGATGATTACATTAATTACAAATCAACCCCTCCTGCATTAAATATCGTAATATTAAATCGAAACTTTACTGGAGAGTTGTTTAAAGAGACAGAATCACCTTGAGCGTTTGATAATGCACCAAATTTGGGACGTGATTGCCAATGAACGTCCTAAATTTGGTGCAAAACAATCAAAAACTCGACTTGCACTGAACCTCTGTCTCTTTAAGCTAATCTTTATGCAGGAGAGGTCAAAATATACAAATTATTGTTGTTAACACATGTAAATAAATTTATATTTTATTATATTATGCTTGTCATTCTACACAGAATACGAACTACAGATTGATATTAACGCCTAATATAAGGTATTTCTAATTAGGAGCCATTTTTTAATCATATACTCGTACATCTCTTGTTGGGACATCAATTTTTTTAATAATGCTTGGTAACATGTTGAAAATTTTAGGCACGCTGTGCTCCGGGGTTGCTGTCCTTATTTTTCATTTCATTTTGGTACAAGCTTGCCTTTATTCTTTGTTAGCGTATTGTATTATTCGTATGTTCTACTTACCAAAAGATTTTTTAATTAAATGGTATTATTGGTCATCCAAACCTTATCAGAATTATATTTTATGGACGAAAAAAATTATTAATCCATTCGTAAAAAAAAATCAAATTTATTTTATTTTTTAAAAGTCTCCTCAAAATAATTTTTCATTTATTGAAGAATTTTTTTGTTTTTGTTTTTTCATCCAACATCCTCGTCAAAACACCCCTATTGAAAAATAATAGCACGTGGGTATGTGTTATATGTAGTATCTTTGTAGGTACCTAATTCTAAGGTATACGAACACGTGTAACTACTTTCTATCAACAAATCAATTGCTCATAAACAACCGCGTAAAATCGTGATCAATTTTATTTGACGCCAAAATATGTACATGCTCCTTGCGATCAAATAGCTTTATTTTATGAAAGCACTTCATCGAAAATACTAATTTGTTAATAATTAATGTAATTTATTTTTGTCGTTGCGGTAAAGCGAAAATAGTCTAATTTTAATTAGAGTAATTGAAAGTAAAATGAATACGTTTGTGTATTTATCGGTTAACCATGCTTTTTATTTAAGTCGAATGAAAGTGCATTAATTTGTGGTTCCACTGGAAGCTTTTAGAAAACGTTTGTAAATAAAGAACACAGAAATAATAAATTGTTTATTGTAATGAGTGTTTTATTAAATTAATGTTCCTACCGGAATAATTGATAACTATAAACATTTAAGTGTAGTTTTCTTCCCGCTTTAGACGATAATAAATATTTTGATTTGGAGAAACCGTTAATGACTAATTTTATTAAAAGGTTTATCTTGAATTATAAAAGAGTAAGTAGACGTTTTCAACAGTTAACATCAAGTACTAACTGTTTAGTAAATTCGTAGGTTAGGTTCTGCTACTTTAAATATTAGTGTTTCTAGTGATACCGTATTACAGTTTATGATTTTTAAAAACAAACCCCTGAGTACAACTTAAAAACAGCTTTTTGGGCTTAGACTTTTTATTTGACTGATGTATATATTTACCTTTGTTAAAAAAGCCGTTTGTCTCCTAAAATAAATTTAAAAACTAAAAAACCTTTTCACGTCCTTAAATTATGCTTGAAAACGAATTTTTGCCATTGACCCTAGCATGAAAACCTCTTCATGCACCAGAATTTAGCTTGAAAATAGTTTTGACCCCTGGAGCTAAGCTTGAATAATATGTCTGCCTAACTTGAAAATGACTTTAATTCAAAAAGTCCTGCTTAAAAGTGCCTCCCATCCTTGATTCTCGCTTGATATTATCTTCTAGTTCTTGAGGCCACATTTATTTGGTCCAATTTGCTTATGGTGAAGTTGAAGAATGAATTATAGTAAAAAACAATTCATTTTTGCAGCAGTTAATTTGGTTTTCTTGAAATACTCTGAATGGTAATTAACCAACTGCCTACTATCCCAAAAACCAATATAAAGAAAAAAATCACGTTGACTTAACGATCGAGGCCTCAAAGTTTGCGGTCATTTTCCGGAAAGATACGTATTTATTGTAAGTAAAAAACCTCCAGAAAAGGCACACCATAAACTTATATTGTCATAAATGACAACTCTCAATTGTATATTATTTTATAAATTGGGTATCGTCATATACAAGAACGAAATATTTCTATTCCTTTTAAAATTAAGTCTAAACAATTCCCTAAAATAAAAACACGATCTTCGGTCTTATTTTTTGGCAGATTAAAGTGATTTTAAAGCTAGGCAAAGCAAATGATGAAAACCATTTTGTAAACTGAAAATAGAAATAAAATTATTGGTAAAAGGTTGCGCAATCGTACAATTAAAATTAAAAAAATTCTACGATATTATTAACTATGTTTTTTATGTACATATTTTTTCCTTTGTTTTTATGTAATTATCACTTATTTTATTTTTTTTTTTTTTCAGACTTGTGTATTTTAATATTATTATTTATAACTTAATTTTTTTTTTAAATACGAGATTTACTGATTCAAGTATATTTTTCTTTAAAATTTGAAAATTTTACCACCAGTAATGTTTATTATGTCATTTAAAACATAGGAGAAGGCAGTCGCCATACTGTTAAAAGTAAATATCTGCAAAACCGTTCCGCATATCTGCTAAAAATGTCTAATTGACATCAACTTACCACAGAAGTATTTTGGTATTTTCATCTGCTTCCTTATTTTTCTTAATCCATTTATTTTAAATACGTATTGTATTTAATACACCAAAAGCATTTTAATTAAGACAAATATGATCAATCTTATGAAAAAAAATCACCAACTAATGTACTATAATTCCTATTGAGATGTTTAGAAAAGCTGAATCTTTCAGTCTTCAAGACGTATAATTTCTCATTTGTCAGATATACATATATATGGTTTTTTTATCAGGAGTATATAGAATACTTGTTTTTGCTTTCGAATCTGTGTATTAATTAAGTGGTGAATACAAAGTATATTATTTAATTCATTTATTAATAATGATGCCACAAAGTAAATACCAATCGATTGAAGAAATTATATTTAATGTAAAAAAAAAAATTCCATGATATTTTCACTGCATTTTTTTAAAGTTTTAATCATAATTCGCATGAATTGCGTTGTTAATTAGAAATGATAAATATAAAAGCCAAGGACGGGAGTACAAATGTTGTCAGAAAATAAATCATTTTCCAACATTTTTTACGTTCACAATACAACAATCAAATGAACATAAAGAATAATAATTTTGTTACGCTCGATGTTTCACATTAAAGTAATCTGTTTAATTGTCCATGTGATTGAATGAAATTATTTCATTTAGGTGAACATTTTTTTATTGCCTGAATATGCAAAACCGAGAGTTATAATCTCATAAAGTTTCTGCATAGCACGATGTCTTTCTTCTAGACGAATAATTGGAAAATTCTTGTTGTAAATTTGCACTCAATTATCTCCTCATTAAATACGCTACAAGATCCAAAAGTGTTCTAAACTTACTGATAATAATTTATGAATATCTTAAAAATGATAAAATGCCTATAACTCCTCATGATCATAATACCAGGACAAAGCAACTGAACAAGCTAAATATAACTAATCGTACTTTTGGACAAAGAGCTCCGAGTTTTTAGCTGTAAAATTATATGACAAACTCCCACTTAATATCAATAAATGTTATTTAATCAATAATTGCATAAAGTCCAGAAAAACTTGGCTTAAGGAATTAACTGAAGTAAAACTGACTTGTATTCAGAACAACTTCATAGAAATTACTGGTAAGACCCTACCCAAAACATGAAGTTGAAATATTGAAGTCGCTGAAACCCTTTTATTCAAAACCTAGTTCGCCTAAGCACAGGATCTCCTAGTGAGGACGATGAAAAAAATTCTGAAACAAAATTATATGGAATCTAATAAAAAATAAATTATTATTTTTATAAACAATAATTATTAATCTAAAACACTCATCCAAATTGAAAAAACCTTCCGAGCAAAGATAAATGTCGCCGGCAGGACTCGAACCCGCACCTTTCTAATGTCCGGTCAGATGCTCTACCGTTGAGCTACGTCGGCTTATCGCAAACCCGCCAAGTTAATCAATATATACTAGTGTTCCATTCAATAATTACTATTTTTATTATATTTTCACCTGTAAAGAGAGAGAGAGAGCATCTGACCGGACATTAGAAGGGTGCGGGTTCGAGTCCTGCCGGCGACATTTATCTTTGCTCGGAAGGTTTTTTCAATTTGGATGAGTGTTTTAGATTAATAATTATTGTTTATAAAAATAATAATTGTTACCCTTTGCGCTATGCACAAAAATCTTGTCTTAAGTTTTTAAGAACTTTAGTTTATCAATTAAAAAATAAATTAACTCATTAAATGAAAATAACCAACCATTGGCGGCATTGCATTTATAAAATAATATTCATCGTCCAGTAACCCTTGGAGAGTTGTTGCCGCTTCTAAGAAACGTCTCCACTCAACAATTGCAATCTCCTTCTAGATCCTGAATACTACAAATGAGGTAGTCACCTCCACACCGCCTCGTGCTTATTATAGAATTGACAAACTTAATTTAAAATCATAATGACTTGCGACGAGGAAGTATGCTTCATTTTTTTATAAAAAGGCATAGCATATATAAAGAATTTTTTTCTGCATTCTAAAAGGTCGTGAAAACAAAACAAAAGAGTGTTACCAGAAAAGGGATGACACGAATATTTTATGACGCACTGTTTTTACACGCTTCACAAAATTCGAATGTTAACCTTATTCAGTATCCATTATTTCTCAAAAGTAAAGAATGCAACTGCGACAATCCTCTAAAGACTTTCATTGTGGTAGACTTAGCCAATCATGAACGTAAAGTGGTCGATGTTCCGAGATACATGAAAGCTGCATGGCAGTTCTGTGGGAGGTTTAATGGTCGAGATGAATAACGTGAACAAGCAACGTGAATGTACGAATAAGGCATAGTGCCGAAGGTTTAGGTATGCTTCGGAGAATTCTCCGTATTCACAAGAGCCTTTCCTGGTGATTAAAGAAACAGGGTTTGAAAATAGCTCATTTTGGTACATATTACAAGTTTCATGTTTACTTTGGTCTTGTATAAAAAAATTACGTGATACAAGAGCTAATGTGAGTAACCCTTTAAAATAAAACTCAAACTTAATCATTTGTCATAATAACAGTACTCACCGGATGTTTTAAAGATTACGCTTTTCCTTTAACCGTTTAATTTATTTTTTATGTGATTACCACACAAGAGTCCCAACCGTCCCCAATCGTCTAGAGCGAGCGGGACTATGACATCCCCAATTGACGTATTCTGTAAGGCTGAAGGTATCGAGGAGGGGAAGCAATGAGGAGAAGTACCTGGCTATTCAGATCTGGTCACCAAATACGGTTAAAGTAATTTCAAGCAACGATTCGATTCTGAATGTGGTATTTCACCAGGGCGATACTGACAGTACATGCACATGTAGGTTCATTGTGGTATTCAGAGTGGGAGATACTGTCAGTATCGCTGTGATGAAATACCACATTCAGAATCAAATCGTTGCTTGAAATTGCTTTAGCCGTATTTGATGAAATCAAAATTGTTTTTGAAATATATAGAAAATCCAAAAATGATTCAAACTATTTGTACAGTTAACTCGAAATATAAGAACATTTTTCAATTAGGTAACCTTTTTACAAAATCAATTTAAAGCAAAAATAAATCTGCTTTATATAGACAGTACCGTAATAGGCTTTATCTAATTAAATTGTATTATTTTTCATTTGCTATATCTACCAAAATCTGGGTATGATGACTTCAGAAAAAAATCAGTTAAAAATTTCTTAGAAGAGATATCAACATCTTCGAATTATAATGAGTTTGTTTAAGAACTTTTATTTTGTATACGAAAAATATCTAATGATCGGAACATAAATACAATACATAAAATATATTTAACCCTGACTGCCGTGTTTTATGGAATACCTATGCCTTAACCTTTACAGGTCACTCACTGTTAGTAGACAATTTAAAACCTTTGATTCTTGAATTTTTCAATACGTATTTATATAAATTAGTTAAGTATTATCTAGTCGTCAGTTTTTTTTGATAAAGAAGTGAAAGAATAGATATCTAGATAGTAGGTTTAAAAAACGATGACCGAAGGGATGAAGATCTGTTTTCTTTAATATTTGCATAAAGATTGAACTAATTAATTTTTTTATATGAATACCGCACGAGAGTCCCAATTGCCCCCAACCGTCTGGAGCCAGTGACACTATGGCATCCCCCAATTGGGGAATGTTGTGAGGCTGAAGGTATCGAAAAGGGGAAGGAGAAGGGGAGGATAAAGGTGGGGAAATACCTGGATATTTAGATCTGGTTACCAAACACGACTAAAAGCCATTTAAAGCAACGTTTCAATTCTGAATGGTGGTCTTTCACCAGGGCGATACTGAGAGTATCTTCCACTCTGGAACGTGTGCAAATATACTATATATTATTTTTAAATTAATTAATTGTGAAACTGCACAAATTATTTAAATAAAATTTACTTGCGCACGCCGGGATTGACCCCTCGACCTTCGAATTCGTAGTCGAGAGCCTTACCCGTCGACCAAGGAGGCCGTGTTATAGAAAAGTCGAATTTGTTTACATCTAATTCAAGGGCGCCATAAAAATTGTATGTTATTTCAAAGATACGAACAACGAATGTTTCTTAACTAATGATTTTTTTCTAAATACGCGAGGAAAAAGTTAAAAATCAAATAAAGAAAAAAGTTACACTAAAGATTCTTTTAAATTGTTATTTATTTGATGCCTTTGCTTTAGCTAAAAAAATGCTTTGTAATGAAACACAATTTTTATAAAGTGTCAGTGCAGTTATCACTTTATGAATAAAATACATATATTTTTATTTTTGTAAATTTCGTGTTTTACCAATATTTGTCCTTTAACAATATAACATTAAAAAAATAATAATTAGAAAAGAAAGCAAAAGGAGAGAATATGATTAGAGCAATGACAAATATTTATGACAAAAATGTTCATAGGATGATAATATCGTGTTAAAGCCTGAACAAGGTCCAAGAAATGAGGCTTATTAATATAAAATATTATGTTTCTTTGCGTAACGACTAACAAAAATTATTTATACCTACTTCAAAAAATACAATGCCTTAACTTAAGTTGACCCATAAGTAGCAGGGTGTGATCATGGAAAAGCAGTTCATTATTTAAGGAATCTTCAGGAAGGAATGTTGAATTGAATAAGTTGTAACAAAGAAGGCGAATAAATGATGTATTTGATAATGTTGAATATTGACCTTGAGGTGATTTTTCACAAAAACGGCGCTATAAAAATCATCCGATTATTATTATTTAAATTAGATTAAAACGTTTTCTACGTTTATCTGAAGAAGAAAGGTTTGTTTGTTTGATTTCATCATATGAGTACTCGCCTCATTTTAGTCCCAACCTCCAAGCAATCCCTCCCAAGAAACGATATTCTAAGGATTCAATGTGATGAATGCAAACAGCAGAGAAAGAAGATCAAATGACATTATTATCTTCAAGATGAGGGCGAATCAACGAGCAACAAAGAGTTTTTAGTGGACTTGTGTTTCAATTTAAAAACTAGAATTAAATAAATTAGATTAAAACGTTTTCTACGTTTATCTGAAGAAGAAAGGTTTGTTTGTTTGATTTCATCATATGAGTACTCGCCTCATTTTAGTCCCAACCTCCAAGCAATCCCTCCCAAGAAACGATATTCTAAGGATTCAATGTGATGAATGCAAACAGCAGAGAAAGAAGATCAAATGACATTATTATCTTCAAGATGAGGGCGAATCAACGAGCAACAAAGAGTTTTTAGTGGACTTGTGTTTCAATTTAAAAACTAGAATTAACTCATTGAAGCATTACAATTCATTGTAATAATAATTATTGACAATAACATTAATAATTCTTGATAAAAATCTGAAACAGAAGAAGACACTGAGACTCGAATTCAGAATCTCTAATTTGTTCGTTACTTGCATCTCTACCAATTGAGCTAACGAGGCCTCGTTATTTTGTGTCATTTCTATCAATCTTCCCATGGGAAATATAAAGATTACTTTGCGATTATCTTCCATATTTGTATTCTCAAGTAGCTCTACGCATAAACTAGAGATTCTGAGTTCGAGTCTCAGGCGCGACCGTAACTTTTTATTTTTGCCTTCTTCGGTTTCAGATTTTCATTGAGAATTATTAATATATTTCTCAAAAATAAATAATATTTTTAAAGTCAAGGGTAATTGTATGAATTAATCCAAATAGCTTATTAAAAATATCATTAATATGGTCGCGAGAAGAAAGCTTGCAATCTGAAGTGACCCCAAGAAAAAATATGGTAGTATATAGATTAACACTATTTTGTTTATAATCAAAGAAATTCGGGTTTTTTATCTGCATAAAAGGACAACATTTTGCACTTTTATCATTATTTAGTTTCATACAGTTAATTAAAACTTTTTTCTCTTCGTTTTTGTTACATTATTTTTCTTATGAGCTTTGTCAAATTATCGTATGTTTATAATATGGGTTGTGCACAACATAGTTTACTTCGGATACCTTTATACTTAGATAGATCTTGGATACGATCTCTGTTAAGGATTTTTAATATTAAAATACCCGAAAGTGATATAAAAATAATTCTGAAAGATTAATTACGTAGTCACAAATCTTCATTTTTCATTTCCTATTTTCTACAGCACGTCAACGTTAAGCATCATACTTGTAAACACGTCATTATAAAAAACGTGAGACTAAAATGAAGAATATGTTCACTTTGACCTACCTTACCTCTCAGAAGGTTGCCTGTACATCACTTCTCTCACGTGTCTATTCTTCTTCCTCTCCCTCGCATCTTGCATGCAGCGAATCTGTTACGGAGCCTACATCTTATTTCGCCAAACCTCAAAACGGCCACGGCCAAGTATAAATATCTCCCGAAGACTCCACACCCGACAGTCTTATTCAAGTCTCGCTCCAACGATCACCCTCCTCGAAAGCCTCCCGTGAAAGTAAATCGCTACCTCAGTGAACCAACTTCCGTTTACCCGTAAGCACTCGTGATTTTGCCGGGAGTTAGTGACGTTCGCTTCAATTCGATCTGAGACACCAACACGTTTTAATCGCAACCCGACATATTTGTCCCTACAAGAAGTTTCAGTAGCACACAAATAAATTAAGCTTTTGCTTCGATATGTATTGTAAGATGTTTTTAAGGGCGACCTTTTTTGCGCTCATGCTGATTGCAGTATCAGCGGAAGAGGATATCACGTCCGCGGGATTCAAGACAGTTTTACGAGTATATGACGAGTGCAACAAATCCGTTGGAGGATTCACACCATGCCTGAAGAAAAAAGCGATCAGTTTCATCGACAGATTGTCAAAGATTGAAAAATTTCCCGTTGGTGAAGGACTTTACGTAGTGAAAGCTTCAGAAATGAATGTAAAATACGTGACGGAGAATGAGCTAGAAAGCTCACTGCCTAGAGGATTAGAAGAAAGAGATGCAGCTCTGTCAAGCCTTTTGATGAGTCGAGTGGTAGCTTTCTTCAACTCAAGAACCTTTCAAATAAACTTCCCTAAGCTGGACACTGAACAACTGGGACGTAGTTTGGAAGAAGGTACGAATTTTTGTAATTATTATTTAAGAACGATAGCGTATTTCAGCATTTACTAAATAAAGTCAACAGCAAAAGAAATAATCCTCGATAACTTAAATCACTACAAAATACATAATTTAATTGAAATTTAATGTTAAGTTCTTTAGATGATGTTAATTCTTTGAGGTAACCTTATTTAAAATAAGTAATCAAATAATGACAGGCTCGGTAGTAAAACTGATAGTCAGACCTGCCTTTCACTCGTAAATACATGAAGCAGTAAAACGAAGAAATGTTTCACCTTAAATGAACATTGAGTTGATTGATGTTAGCAAAATAATGATAGTTGCATTACACGTAAACTTGTTCTATACGTAACACTGCAAAAGCTTCAGTAACATGATGCAATTAACCTGTTTACATAAGCTGATTTAGCTTTTAATGCTTGGGGGTACTAGTTAATGGTTACAAGCTCATAAAATAATTGATAAAAACATTTGTGATTTAGTTTACGTAGAATGAGATTCATAATATATATCCTATACAATTCAGAAGATAAAGCATTCACATAAAAAAGTGATCTACTAGTGATCCTTGGTGGACACTACAACTATTAAATTTATAAAAAAATAAATATATCTATCCTTGGCCAGTTTAAGATATTTGATGACCTTCCTCACATTATGCTTTGGGAGATATTGTGTCTTGTAGATACTCCAGTCTTCAACTGATCACAAGGCAGCGTTCAAAATCATTTCTGTTATATAATGAATATATCACAATAATAAATAATAATCAAAGAACGTCATGATAAATAAATAATATCCTTCAGCGTACAACATTTTTCTTAACAGTTTCCACGTCACTGAACCATGACTGTGTACACTAATTTAACTTATTTCTAAGGTCCTTATCTTCCAAAGCGCAAAAAACTTGTGACTCAGTATCAGGAAAAACTTAAAACTATAGTTTCATACGTCATAAACTGAATGCAAAACAGTTTATCATTTTTTAAATTAAATTTATTACCCCCTACAATTTTTTCATTGTTGACATTTGTTAAATCTTAAAGAAACTGCAGTTTTTTTTAAAGTTCCTACAATTTTAATAATAACTATGTCATAGTTTAGTTGTATACTGTCCTGAAGAAGCTATGGTAATAGCAAAACCCGGTCGGCTAAAGTATAGATAAAAGTGATGTAAACAAAGTTATTGTTTTATTGTTTAAATTATAATGTCACATCACCAAGTTACAGCTTCATATGAAAATATGTTATTATTTGGTTCAAATAACGATTTATTTATAAAAAAAGGGAATTTTGCATTACTCGTTACAGTTGTTTCGCCGAAGTAATTATCAAACTGTCATAATTCATAGTTTGATAATATCTTCGGAAGGCAAAACAGCTGTCACGCGTAATTATAATTAGCCAGCAGAACTTTTTTTATAATTAAGCCATTTTTTTAACTAAAAAATATTTATTATTTTCGTAATTTAAATACTTTAAAATAAAACAGAATTCTACAAACTAGTCTACAGAATAAATAAAAATTCAGTATGTTTTATTGCTTTTTAGGTGGTACTTAGGTCCTTTAGTAAATGTTATTTTATTAGAAAAAAATAAATGAACGCTTGTAGATATATCTTGACCTTCGATGTTGACCTTTGTTGTTCTCGAGAAAACGAAATCCATTGGTGGTCATAGTTTTTACACTCGCAGACTAGAAACTGAGACTTGATTTTTGTGATTGTCAGAAATTATTCCTCTGTTCACTTCTCTTCCTTCTCCCCACTGCCTTCAGTCTCACAACATGCCCCAATTGGGGATGCCATAGTCCTTCAGGTTCCAGGCGGTTAGGAGAAGTTGGTAATCTTGTGCGATATCTGCACGAACAAATGGGGTAAGTGACTTGATGTCTCGTTTATGATGTGTTTCAGGTCGTGGCAAGATGAAGAAGATGATGGGAATGATGGGAATGGGCATGGCGATGAAGATGGCAGCTATGGTGCCCATGGCGATGGCAGCCCTTTTCATGTTGGCTGGTAAAGCCCTGATCACAGCAAAGGTACTAAAATCTTCAAATATTTCATATCACATCGACTAAAATTCTTCATAAATTGTTATTGTGTTTAATTCGTAGAGCTCTATTAATTTATTTTTAATTTAAATTAAATTAAATTAATTAATGTTTCATTAAATAAATTTCTTATTAACAAGAACTTATAATAAGATTCCGAACTAAATTCCCTTGTATCGCGGGTCAAACTTTAAATTTGTGATTAGATTCATAATTTTCTTGGTTAATAATAAAAAATTATTAATCAGTTTTCATTGCATATAAAACAACCATTGGCATCTAACGTTAAAAATATTCTAAATTATAAATCCGTTATATTTTTTAACTTACTTACATGTCTGATTTATTATTTTTATCTTAGTAAACCATTTCTCCAAAAGTATGCAAATTAAGCATAATGTTATTGTAATATATTTCGTTCATTTATACTTAGGAACAGTTCGTTATTTTATTCATATTTACTAACAGAAGAAGAGATTATTTGAACTGTACATCAAAAGAAACCCAGTATTTCGCTTGTACCTATAATGTTAACAGTATTGTATACAAAACACATATGTCTTTCTTAGAAATAATTATTCGTTCATTCTGAATATCAATCAATCAAATATTATTATTATTTTTGCAGTTATGTTCCAATAAATCATGAGTAGTTTATACTACACTGATTATAAATATAATTTCAAGCAATGAATCATAAAACCTACTTACACACTGTTGAATGAAGTATTAGAAAAAAACTACTCAACCCAAATGGTCTGCCTAAAGATTTAAATATTGATACGTGTGTATATAAATAATTGCATATATTGGGCTCAGCCTCATTCAAAATCATGTGAAATAATTAATACCTTAACTGTGTTAAACTTACACCCATTTCATTGATTACGGTATTATTTTTTTTACATTTGCAAGTGCAATGGTGATTATTCAACACTTTGTTAACCGAGAAAAGGAATGTAAAAAATCTTTCAAAATGAATCACTGAAGTGTGACGTACATACGATTTCAGTGTTCAACTCCATTTTCCCTTTGCTATCAATTTATATCTAATTGTGAAGTTTTTTTTTAAATTTTGTTCTATCTCAACGATATTGACAAAAAATGTTTGCTTAATGAATGAATTTTATTTCTTCGCATTTTTACTCAATCTTTGATTCCTTTAATATGAATATCTAATGAAAATAAGATGGCTCTAAATAGACCATTCTTCAAAAAAACTGAGTCTTTTTACATCGCACAGACAGGAAAGGCTTTTTCAACTAGATTCAAAGAACAACACATAAAAATAACACTGATTTAACTAACTAACTAACTAACCATCACGCCGTTTCCCCGCAGGGACAGGCAGAGATGACGGACCGCCAAACAACTCGATCTTGGCATACACTTCTTGCTTCATTCACTTTCATACAACTTCTCATACATTCTATTCTGTTATTCCGACTTCTGACATGGCCCGACTCAAATATTTGATTCATTTTATCGTGCCACGTCTTCCTTGGACGTCCCCGGCTTCTTCTTCCATTCGCATTTGCGTCATATATTCTCCTTACACTCCTTTATTCATTCATTCGCTCTAAATTCCCAAACCATCTAAGCGTCCCTTTCTTAATTTTGCTCACTACGCTTACATAGTTGTATGACACTGATTTAAAATTCATAAAATATCTTTTAGAGAAAAATCGTCCCGCTTGACAACAACAAGCATAATCCTTTATACATGAAAGTATAGGGTCTTAGATTACATTACTGGAACAACTAGAGATAAACAGAAGAAAAAATTATCCAAATATAACGTTGATAAAGAAAATATGAAAAAATACATATTCTTCACATTTTCGAATACGCTAAACAATATAATTCCTTTAAATAATTCTCAGATTTACCAAACACATTTAAATTCACTGCCTTAAATAGGATTATCATCATCATAAAAAACAACTTTTAAAAAATCTGCTGCTATTTTCAAGAGGGGAAATAGATTTCAACTTTACGTACCTCACAGAAAAACTTAATAGAAAATTAGGTAGAGATAATTTTTTTTTATTTAAACAAGTCATCTCAATGTTGGTTAACAAGAGTTTGAAGATGTTTTTGAACGCTGAAAAGACTGTCACAACAATAACAAACTAAACTACTTGAATAACTTAATTATTATATTTAACTCTATTATTCAGCTAGTAACAAATTAACCTGCAAACGAAATCGGATATTTAGTGAGTTTTATGTGTTAAGAGTGGATACGTTATTGGTACCTACGCAATCTACCTGGTGAAAGGTACAATGCTACAATATTTTATATAGTTGACGAAGGGAATAATAGTGGATCATTATAATTTATAAGTGATTGAAACCATGCAGCAATTCTCATTTCTTCAACGACAATGAATTTTTACCGAAGTTAGTTTCCCAGGCAGGTAATGGTTATTCTTTGTTCAATCGTTGCTGACTACATCAAAGAAAGCGTGGGAAAAATCTTTGCTTGATATTGGCCATAGTTTTTACTGGTCATTAAGAAAAATATATATAGGAACTGTCAACGAAAGCGAGGCTTACTAACCTGGCTTACTAAGGTGGCTTGTACTGCTTTCCACAGAAGTGTCATCATATCACTATCGAAGGACCTTTTAAAATACTCTAAATGCAGTAAAAATGAGGTCCTTGTGATACGTGTAGATAAACCATTTAAGCACGCCATAATACTATGGAAGAGACCTGTTTACCTGAATACCATAAGGCGTACCACCTAGTTAACAAGATTAAAAAGGAACGAATGGTTTAAACACATAGTATGCCTATCACATGCAACCAGTAGCAAGGACAGTGATATGTGGTAACTAACTCACTGGCTTGAGAAAAGTGATAAGTACCGTTCACACGTGAAATTAAGTAGGTAGGTAATTAAGTGAACTCTTGTATTTGTAGTAAAACATTTTTGTGTGTGCCTCTACACAGCACGATAATATCCCCCACCTAACTACAAGGATGCGCGTGCAGCACTGAAGGGGTTACTTAACCGAAAAATAGAAATGTTTCTAATCGAGTCAACTAAATTGCTGCTAAATTTATAATTACTACATATCGTAAACGCCCAAAATTAACTAAAAGATTTAGTTGCCACTTATCACTGTCCTTGCTACTGGCTGCGATTGGCATAGATCAAATAAACGGAAAGTGCATGTAAATTCCCAAATAGATGAAATAAAAAGTCAGGAAAAATAACTTTGGTGAAATTAGCAAAACATGACATGATTGATTTGATCAATTGCTTGAGTTGGGTAATTGCAAAATAAATTGCTGCTGAACCCACTAATCCACGATCGTATTGTTTTGTACTAAATTCACAGTTTCGTTGATGAGTAGGGTGTGAAACTTCATGCAAATTACTTGCGTCTTAAAAATGTACAAAAACTAAACGGTTAAGTACCTAGTTTATTTCTTAAGCACCACTTCTTTCTTTTTTTGTTGATAATCTTCACAGCATCTTCACTACTTCAAGTTCTCACAATATGTTTCTGAATCTTGTATCTTTTGCAACCATATCTCACGTTCCAAGCGAGATCCGTCCATTTCACGCATTATAAAATCATCAAAATAAAGTGTCATGCCTCATGCCTCAACTACTGTGCAAACAGCCGAGTTAACCAGTATTAATAACTAAACACACTGACACTATAAGATACAGTAAATCAAGGCTAATGACACAGAACTTCTTTGATCAATTGTCTTCGCTTTGCTTGTCCTAATCTGCTTGTGCTATAAACATAAAAAAAGAAAAATCGTCTGCAGCATCTGTGTATTACGGAAAGCTTTATTAATGTAGGCTTCTCGGTAATTTCTTTGATTTAATCAAATAATCATTACATTTTAACTGGCGCGCTTTGTAGTGGCTTAGCGGGATTAAACTCTATAAACGCTGCACAGTTAGTACTACTGTAATTTGTAGATTCTTGGTCGATCATTGTCTAGGAAGAAAGTTCAGCTGTCAGTACTGCCCTGGTTCTGAAACATTACAGAAATTATGACAGACCACGGTCAAGAATTATTATAGAGCTATGTCAGTTTGATAGTGTCCATTATTGTTCTCGGCATAAAATATATTATGGGGATGTCTTCACAAACATAAATACTAATACCTGAGGCCGGTTGACCAATATCATGTGCGTTATTCGTAAGACCTTGGTAAAGAAATAGGCGATTCTAGGTTTTCATGCACAATTACTATCAAAATGACTTTTTTGCTATTATGACTTCGTTCTACGACTTTTGAAGCGATTCTCTAGTGATTAATATAAAGTCCATAAATTCAAAATACGATAATTTTAAACCTCGTGACTTAAAATAATATCAGTTTTACACGCATCTTAAAACATAATTTTAAAAATAAAAACTTAATAAAAGTTGAGTGGTTACGATCCTTGGATACGAATCCGGAGGTCGCTGGTTTAAATCCTATCGAGGGCAAGTGAATTTTTTTTTAATTATTTTGTATTATTTCGCAAGTTATTTAATAAAAATAATATACAACATATTTGCGGCCCATTCCGGAGTATAAGATACTCTCAATATCGCCCCAGTGAAGTACCACCATTCAGATTCTGAACGTTGGTTGAAATGGCTTTAGCCGTATTTAGTGACCAGATCTGAATAGCCAGGTACTCCTCCCCCCATACCTTCCTCTTCCCCCCCCCCGATACCTTCAGCCTCACAACACACCCCTATTGGGGATGCCATAGTCTCACTGGCTCCAGACGGTCGGGAGCAATTGGAACTTTTGTACTGTACTCACATAATTTCTGTTTTTTTTTAAGTAAAATATCCTAATGTATTTTCAAAGCTAAAATAACCATGTCTATGAATACATTTAAGTACTTGATTACATTTGAATAGGTACAGAAAATATTATTTTATTGCAACCAATCTTTGGAACTTAATAATATTTAAAATTTATTAATTGATAAACTAAAGGTTTTAAGACAAGATTTTTGTACATAGCGCAAACCGCGTTCTTTATTCATTTTGCTCCTCTTATAGACTTATTTTAATTATGGCAATACCTACTATTCATATTAGTAAGGCATTAACCCGGCGGTATAATTAAATGATGGGTAAGCATCACGAAGTGTATTTATTGTAATGCTTGCTGTTTTATAACCTCTAAACCCAATTACCTACTCCGAAAGAGTGCGAAATGGGGTAAAAAGAATACATCATTGTTTGTTTTTCCTTTGATTTTATGCAGAGTTACGGAACTTCACATTTTATCTCGACTTAGAGATAATTGGTTCAATTACCGGTTGACTCTTTGACTTTAAGTACAGTTTTGATCACTTCTTGGATATACGTTTCAATACAAGGGAATATAAAACCGCCTAAAATATGATCAAAGTATTAACTGATTGAATGTAGTAAGATTCACGACGTCAATACAGATACATATTTTTTACACGATATGTTTTCATCATCAAATAAATATAATGATTCTATTTTTTTTTATTTCCTGTAATTATAAGGCTGTCGTGTAATTTCAAAATTCTGAGAAACATTTTTTCGCTTATTAAACAAAATATGTACTTCTTTTTAATTTTATTAATAATTTAAACAAAATATGTACTTCTTTTTAATTTTATTAATAATTACGCCATAAAATAATTATCCATCTACTGAAGAATTTATTCTATTATTAAATGATTGCAGATATGTTATTTTTGGTTGTAAAGTCATTTATTTCATCTCTCTTTCCTGTATTAAATTTATTACTGCGTCACCACAAGCTTTCCCACTTGTGGTTTGCATAATCCTTCTTCATCGGGCAGTTGGATTATCGTGTTGTGTTTTGACAAGGATCTCGATTTAATTCAAATTAAGCTATCCTTCTCATTTGCAATATTTTTTTAATCTCTTTAACGAGCTTTATATATTCAAAGAGCTATTTCAATTAAAAAAATAATTTAATACCTCTTTTCAATTGCATTGATTATATGCATTTTATATTTAAAATCTCCATAGTAGGTTTTTGACTGAAATCAAGTCAAGGCCTATAAATTCCAGACAGAAAAAGCTCTGCATTTTTCATGAGGCCAAAGTAAAAGTTTGTTCTGCTTCAGACGATGAGATTTTCTGCTTCATAGTCAAGTTGTCTTATTTGTTCTGAGCCCATGAGACAACGTAGGTTCCCATATATTCAATCTGTCGGTTCACGCTTTGCACTCACGACATGCAGGTATGGTAAGTAAATGATTGACCTTTCCCCATTCCACAGCCTCGACATTCAGCTTTCTTCCGTCAATATATGTCAGTATCATTACTACGGCACAACAATAATAATTCTTCGTAATTCTAGAAGGTAGGTCGATTTTAATAATGTACAATAGCACCATGTTTTCGTGTAGGTACAAATATAGTATAAGTCCGTTTCGTACATCCCATGCTTATGATGCCATCTTCAATTTTCTCAAGAGACTCAAGTATGTTTTTAGTTATTTCAAGCAAGGTCTTCTTAAAGTTTTTGGTTTGATTCGAACTCATATGCGAAACCAAACCTAGCCTAGCTAGCTTTTTTGTCAATGTATAAATTATGTAAGTATAGAAATATTTTTTTTATAATATTACGGAATCCCGTAACGACTGTTGTCTAAAATTATACTTCAAGCTGCTACTTGATTCGAACTTTGGCATTAGAAGTCTATCAAAATCGAAACCTTTGCTGACGGAAGTCTGCATTTGATCGATGAACTAGATACAGAAATATATTAATTTTTTGACATTATATTTACTTTCGATGATTCTCAAATTCAAATTTTTTTGAAGTTATGATTCTCAGTACGTTTAATCCTTATTAATTGTTTTTGTATTTAATTCGTAGAACTCCATTTTTTCTATTTTTTTTTATTTTATATAAATCAAATCTAATAATCTTATTATTAAGTTCTGCAAGTATTTGTATTATTGTGACAGCTGTTTCGGCATTCAAGACCATTTTCGGAAGTTTGAAAAAGTTATTTTAGTAACACCAAAAAGTAATTTAAAAAAAAAAACTTATTTTTTCTTTCAATAATTTTCTTCCTAATCCTAATGGTATTTACATATAGAGGTGAAGTAGATATATATACCAAACGTAACCATGCATTTGGTTCATAAAGTTGCTAAAAAAATCTTTCAATGTTTTAGCGGGTTCTGATTATTTTCTTGTAAAATCATTTCAAAGGATCAGTTCTAGTATAATTTCAAAATAAATTCTCGTCAAATTCATGCACCTGGCGGAAATATGAAACTTAATAACATAATTTACGAAATACCGCATTTGATTGTCTACAAGTTTAGTATCAAAATCGTTCAGACCATCGTCCAAAACATAACTCCAAACTTTCATCGGATTCAGATCCATGGTGCCAAGCATTTTTAGTCATGCCTGAAGGCGGGTCAATTATAATAATTCACAATAGCACCACGCTGTCATGTCCAAGTCTATCTTGTACATCCCATACCTATAATTGGACTCATCTCCCATCTACTTTAACTTTCTCAGGTCACGATATCTTGCCCAAACTATCAATGAGCACAATTTCTTCTTAAACTCTTCTTTCATTTCTTCATTGTACGCTTTGTTCATTCACGTCATGTTTTTATAAAGGCACTCATTATTATTTGTCAAACTAATTGCGCGTAATGGTGCATAAAGGTTTTGTGTGAGGTTAATTAAACTCGTTTCGGCTTTGAAGGGCTTTGATAGGGTCAGTGAGATCAATGGCTGTTATTTTAAAGCATTATTTCTATACAAAGGTTCATAACGTGAACTTGAACTATGTAAGTACACATTTACTCTTCGCATTTTATTTATTGGTGAACAGTTTTAAGAGTCGGCCTAAACGTTGATTGTTTTAAAATGAGTTAAAGATGAAATTTGAGCAGTTTTGCAGATTTGCGAAATTAAAATATTTGTAAGGACGTTTGCAAAACTTTAAATGTAAGTTAATTTTTATAATCTAGTAGAAGATTATAAATTGTTTTTGTGTTTAATTCGTAGAACTCCGTTTAATTAATAGTTAATAATAAAAACTAAAAATACTTTCAGAACTTAATAATAACATTATTAAAATTGATTGACAATAATTTTAAAATATACATATATATATACTGGAAGATTGATGGAAGATCATAAAATTTACGTGACTGATACAAGAACACTTCTTTAAGTAAGGGAAAATCATTAATGGCTTGATTTTCAATTACCATATATGATTTAGAGATATTTTTTTTATAAACTACCATTTAATAAATAAATCAACATGTTTCAATACCAATGATTCCCACGTCAGGAAACCATTTATTTCAACGACGTATTTCCAACATATTTGGTATCCTGATGAGAGAACCCTCTGGTTTCAAAATATGTTCATATTTATTTATTAAATATTGGTTTATACAAAATAACTCTTAAACGTTTATTTGATTCAAGGTCAATTTTGGTGAATTGTTTCATATTGATGTCAGCAAGTTAGGGATACCAGTGATAATAATTAATCTTCAATAGAATAAACACATCAGAAAAAGAGAGAAGTAATAAATAAAAATATTTGCAATCTCCAATATCTAGAAGAATGGTTGCATGAATGCGCTTTGTGCTACATACATTTTGGAACTACGAAAGGTAATGGAACCGAGTTGTTCGTTACATTAAAAGATTACCGGTTGAATTTCTTCTAAAAGAGAATGACTTAGTTTTTACTATACGTTAATCTAATTTGCATTTCAAGTACGAACCAAATCTACTTTGTTTTGCTTCCAAAAACATCCAAATTTCAAGCATTTTTTATTACACATTATTCAAGGTGCCACTGGCTGGTCTTTGGTTAATTTGCCGTTGTTTTAAGTTAACTGCATATAAATTGACAATTACACAAAATCTCGTGTCACACTTGACTACTTATTGGTTTGCTTGATTATTTTGTTAAATGTTTGTTTTGTTACCGTTAACTTAACATTTGTTAACCATTTCTACCTCTCCTGGAATTTAACTGTAACAAATAGGGCAATAAGATGAGTCGTGATCTATTTACAGATGAATTTCATTATAAAACTGATCACATTATTACACTCTTTATGTATAATTCCTGCATGTAAGTATTAAAGCATTTCAAATTCTACGAATTCAAACATCATTCAAAAAATTAAAAATAATTATAAAAATACGCAGTATACTGAAGTGGGAAGATTGGCTACCAAAACATGTCAATATTTATAAATTAAAGAGTGATGTACACAAAGTAATTTTCATTAATTTTATTAATAATGACAATACGAAATAATTATACATTTATTGAAGTAATCAGATATCATATCTGTCAGGTATTATTATTCAGCAAGCGTGGTTGCATGTTTTTACTCTTTCTGAATCTTTCGTTAACCAATAAATTGCTTTAAATACTATACTAAGCTGAATTAGTAAAGTATTAATATATTCATTTATTTTAATAACTTATTGAAGCTTATAAACTTAATTGTAATATTTAATCATTTATTCAATCTTAAATCAAGCACAAAATCATAAAGATAGCTGCCAATAATATGGGTACGATAATATTGACAAGTCTTGAAGTTGAGGGTGATATCGATGAAGATGGAGTAAAGTGAACTGATCTCATTAACTATGCTGGTAGAGCGGTTTTCCCGGGAAGACGGAAGTCCTGAGTTCGATTCCCACATGCGACTGATACCTTATTTTCTGTGGTTTTTTTCGGTTCCTTCTTTCATTTAGAATTGTTATTATTTTTCTTTAATTTTGTTTATAAAATACATGATATTTAAAGGAGACATTTACATACAATAGATACATTAGATCACCGTACTAGGTGGCTGCTTGTTTCATGGTGACCAATGGTGTATAGTTACTTTGTGTGAAGTCTAGTGTAAACATATGGATTTATTATATTAATTATATTAACATGTTGTATTAACAATTGGAAAAATTATAAAAGAAAATAGAATATATTATCTTTTTCAATGATTAAGCATTAACATATCTTTCCGACGAATTTTTAAATAAAAAAACAAATTTAGTTCACCTTTTTTTTCTATCCTGTAACTTTTTTTGGTTCTTTAGTTTTTTGTTTGTATCAGCATTCTGATTTTTTTACTTATTTCCAGATTGCTCTTCTCCTCTCCGGTATCATTGCCCTGAAGAAGTTGCTCTCCAAGAAGGATTCTGGCCACGAATCTCACGGCTGGTCCAGCTCAGGAGGATCGGGAGGAGGAGGCTGGGACAGGAGAAGCATCGTTCAATCTCAAGCCGATGCCCATAAACTGGCTTATAACTCATATCTACCTCAATAAGAAAAATAATCTTTTAGTTGGTATAATTCGTTAAAAGGTCTCTGACTTCTATTTGTGAAATACTAAATTCTGTTCAATATGATTTCTACATCTTTCCAGTAAATCAACTATGTTTCTTTGTGAAGATCAACAATTTATTGTATTTTTTTTCAGATGTTAAGTTGACAGTTTTTTGATACAGTATTATAAATAAATAAAAAAGTTCAGTAGACTTAATATCATGTTAAGGCCAAGATACAATTAATTTATTACTTCTACTTAAGTATAATTTTTTTGGTGAGAACAAAAATAATGTGTATATTTACGAGTATATGTTCGCATACCTCTATGAAATCATTTCTTTATTATTTATCGACGTTACGTACCCCTTTCACAGTTTCTAATGATAAATGATCATGGAAATCTATTTTATTGTACTTTGTTAAACATAATAATTTATTAGATTAGCTTTGAGTGTATTTCAAACATAAAATTTATGTTTGGAAATTACGTTTTGTATTTTTTATAAAAAAACTTTTATTTTTATTTGTCTGCTGAAGATACTAAAAAATACCTACCTGCATTTATTATTTTATGTTTTAACTTTTTACTTTGTTTGAATTTTATTTTTTAAAACCCCAATTACGTGTTATTAAGTTACCTACCTACCTGAGTTGTTTTTAGTTTACGTTTGTTAAGTTCGTTGTGATTTTAGTTTATTTTATGTAGTTGGCGCCATTGACACAATGTCGACTGATTATTGTTAATTTTTTTGGTTGTTTTTTTTTTTGTTCAAAGTGCAATCTCGTCACTAAGTTTATTATTATTTTTTATGTTTTTTTTTAAAGATCGATTGTTAATTTATACGGAGAATCTTATTTGTTATTTTTTTTAACCTATTTAAATATGTTTTTATTATTTGCCATTGTACGAGTAGGTATTAATTTAATTGTGTTAATTTTAACTATTTATTTCCAGTACTTAATTTTAATAAATTATTCAAAGTACGGAACAGAACGGGTCCGATTGTACTAAAAACAGCAGTGAAAATTTAATTAGTGTTTATTTATTGATGAATTAAATTATATTTTGTCCAACCTTGATGTAATTGTTTTAACAAATATTTAAACTAACGAACACATTTAGAATACGAAATAATATTTATTATGAAAATAACATGAAATTTATTTTTTATTGAAAATCAATTCCACATTCCCGAATGAAAATGTTAAATATGTATGAACACGGAATAACTAACTGTTAAAAATTAGGCGTATTGATGGATAAAAATATGATTCATTAAAAACGAAGTCAAAACCGCCCCAGAAATCAAACTTTAAGTATAGAAATAACAAAGACTATGATCCTATGCATGTTACAATGAATAAATTTAAATGAAGCAAGGAGTATGTGCCAGTAAGGGAGACTTTTGAAGCGTTCTATAATAATGATATAAGAACACACATATGAAACTTATTTCCACTTTTATTTTATTTCTCCGTGACCGGTTTCAGCTTTTTAAAGCTATCTTCAGACTGGTAAAAGTCTATCTTAAACTACGGTTTATATACACAACATGTGGGGGAGGAGGGGTGGGGAGAGACTACAAGGGATTTATAAATAAACCGTAGTTTAAGATTAAATTTTACCAGTCTGAAGATGGCTTTAACAAGCTGAAACCGGTCACGGAGAAATAAAATAAAAGTGGAAATAAGTTTCATATGTGTGTTATTATATCATTATAATGGAATTCCACCATGTATTATCAGTTTCAAAAATAGAAATATTAAAACGTTCTATAATATCTGTTTAAGGGAACGGCGGCGCTTCCTGTTTCATAAATTACACTTAATTTTTAATTTGTTGCCAAAATACCTATCTAAACTGAATGATATATTTTTTTAAATTAAACTTTTAGGAAATATCTAATACCGATGAGAAGTATTTTTTTTTATTGTTTTAAATTATGAAAAACGCAAAACGAAATACGCCATGAAAAAATAAAATTTTATGTTTTCAGCGGCAACTTAGAAAATTATTTGTGGGTTTATTGTATGGTATTTAAAAAAAACATATTTACTTTGTAAATATGATGAAGTATATAAACAAATAAAAACATAAAAAAAACGTTTTTTCCGGTCGATATATTAAATTATGTACGGCATATTTTTGTTCCAACGTAAATTGGTCGTTTTTAGTTTAATGTAAAGTCCACCATGATGGTTATTTTAACGTTTTTTTTTAAATATTTTAATTATATATTGCATTATATTTTCAAAGAAGACGGGGTAATTTTTTTTTAAATCACCGTTAGCCCCCAAATAATTGTTAAAGGTGCCTCTAAAATAGCGTAAAATCAATTATTTTATTTTCATAATTTAAAACAAAAATTAATAAATTTCTTCTCATCCGTACTAGATATTTACTAAAATTTAATTTTAAAAAAATATCATTTATTTTGGATAGGTATTTTGGCCTCAAATCCAAAATTAAGTTATGAATGAAACAGGCCGCGCAGCCGTTCCCCTTAACCTTGCGGGGGAAAAGGCGTGACGGTTAGTTAGTTTTTATGTAGTGATCAATAATCGAAGTTAGCAGTCTACAATGGAGTGCTGATACCAATCCTGATGAATGGCAGTGAGGCATGGAACAGGTAGAAGAATGATTAAAGTCGAGTGAATGCTGTAGAAATGAGATTCTTGGAACGTTTGTGTGGTATAACCATGTATGTTAAGATTCGGAAAGAATGGAAGGTGATGTAAGTATAATGAGTAAGATTAACTAAGAGACGCTTAGATGGTTTCGGTATTTAGAATGGATTAACGAATAAAGGAGTGTAAGAAGAATTAATATATGACTTAAACATGAGGCGGGCCATCTCAAGAGTCATAATAACAGAAGAGTATCTATGAGACAATATATGAATGTTAATAAAGCAAGGAGTGTGTGCCAAAGGCGAATTGTTGGAAACTCCTCTCTGCCTACCCCTAGTCAATAAACTATCCAATATTATGGATGAAAATGTAAAAATTCGGTTACAGCTTTATATTTTACGGTCGGTGTAATCACTAGTACAGATTTTACGGATACAAAAAAGATAGTGGATTAAAAAAAATATTTTTAGTTCCTCCATTTGGCCATATTCAATGTTAAACGTGTCAAACTATAAACTAAACATTTTCGGCGGTCATTTTGAGATTCTCGAGTTATCCAGCAATTTGGTTTAAAACCGGTGATGGAGATATTCATGTAGATTCGAGTTTAGCTCCATCTCTACCTCCTTGTACCAGTTTTGTACCTAATCGGTGGAAAACTCTAGATTTTTAAGAATGCCGAACCAAATTTTGAATTTTTGGTAAAAGTTTCAAGATCAGTTGCCCTCTAACCCCCTTATACTTATTTATAACCAAATTAGTAGAGAACCAGAGAATTTCAAAACGGTCACCAAAAATTTTCCATCATTTTTACTTTAATTGATTATCGAAATAGACAAAGTTCTAATGAATAATTATCCAAATGGACAAAATAAATCCAATTGGTCAAAGTTAATTAATATTTTAAATTCCGTATAAATTTCCTGATGTTTTACAATATTCATCACATTTTAACCGCATTTAACTAAAGTTAAAATCTTTTCAATTACTAACTGTCATTGGCCATAGTATAAATATCAATATTTGACACGATAGTATAACATTTTCAGAATATTTCATAATTATCTACCAATTTTTAGAATAAAATATCAAAATTTATCACAATTTTCAATATTTTTAACCATTTTCCATCCTATATACGAGTACACGGCAAACTTTATCCAGCATTTTGATTTAGGATAGGACTTGACATAGGACAGTTATGTTCGGATCTGGGGGTTTGTAATTAATTGTTTTTAAAAACAATCAAAAATTCACCGGATAAGCTCAGGAAGCACCGAACGTTTTTCGAGTACATACTGATACAACCTGTATGTACATAATGTAACAGGTACTGAATACACATATTTGTATTAGTTCAAATAAATTACCTCGTCGCTCGGCAAATCGTCGGCCAGTACTGAGCTATGAACCACCGGGATACTGAGCCGTCGTGAAGAAAGCTATAGATAAATGAATATTAAAAATAATACCATCTGTTGGTAAAACCCATAAGTATTTGTAAAAAATCAAGTGTGGAATCCGTCAGTTTGTCCACATATCAAATAAACCTCTTTAATTTATTTTGTCAAGGTTCACAATGAATGTTAATGGGAAAGCTTTTTCACGAGACTTTGCATAAGTGCTTTTTGAAGATACCATTTTAATATATACCAACAACCAATTGACAGAAGATTTAATCAAAACATTTCTACGGGTAAAGTATCTACATGAAACATTAAACATATCGTGGCAGAAATGAAAATGAAAGCTTTGGACGTCCGATATTGTTAGCAGGGTATATTGATTTGGATTTTGACGATCTACATAAAATCTAACCAAAAGAACATTACCATGAACATATGTTAAGTACGATTACAGTATGACCTATAGAAAGTGGTAAAAAAGAATCGGAGAGCTTCCTCAATGTGTGACTGAAAAAAAACACATTTAAACCAATCGCTATGGAGCCCTGAAAAAAAACTCTTTAAACCGTCCCTATTCCTTGCATCATTCAACCCTCACTTAAATCAACACCCTCAGAGACTGCAGGTTGCTTCCTGCAGCTAATACTGGCTACGGATGGTTAATACATTCACTCAATATTAAATGTTTTCTTTATTTCTAAGACGATGGTCAGACAAAAATCTTGGAATAACTACATATTAATAAATCAAATTGCGTACGCTAGCAGATAAAATTTCTGATCTTTATCCACAAATTAACAATACATAGGCATGTGATTTTTAGAAATTTAAACCAATTTAGTCAACTTTTACTCCGGAGTAATTTATTTCAAGCCTGTTGAAGTGAAAACAAAAGCAATTACATTTATCTTTATTCATAATATTCCGCTGGTCTTAGTTTAAAAACAATAATTGGTCATTTTAATGGTGGAATCATTTAGGTAAATGTTATAATCAGAGCGGTAATAATAACAATTTTAACTCCCATACTCTTTAACGCTTTTCTGAACAAATTTTTGATGTTTCTAGAAAATAATTATAGTTGTTATTTAGGCGGAAACAACACTTATTCCTTTATTTCTTAGTATGGGTGAAAATAATTTAGCTGTGTATTTAGGCAATTATACCTGAGAGGTAATAGAATTGTAGAAAAGAGTAATTGTTAGAAGTATTTTCTTTTCAATGGAATGAGTTTTTCCACCTATTACTTTTGAATACACTTATCATTATTGATTTCCGTTCCGAGAAACACAAGTTCAATCCATAAAATATCATTTTTATAAACAATAATTATTAATCTAAAACACTCATCCAAATTGAAAAAACCTTCCGAGCAAAGATAAATGTCGCCGGCAGGACTCGAACCCGCACCCTTCTAATGTCCGGTCAGATGCTCTACCGTTGAGCTACGTCGGCTTATCGCAAACCCGCCAAGTTAATCAATATATACTAGTGTTCCATTCAATAATTACTGTTTTTTATTATATTTTCACCTGTAAACAACCAACTTTATTAGTATGAGAGAGGCTTGTAACGGCTAAATCCCTCAAATAGATGGCGTCGAGACAAATTATGTCTATATTTTATTGGTGAAAATTGCTTTGACTTGTCAAATATTTATAAAATATCCGTTGCATTTACTATTTATCACTCCCTAGCATTGTACTGACCCCGACTGGTAAAATGTATATAACCACTTACTAGATATTACATAGGGACATATCGTTGGTTCCGATCCTTGTAATAATTTTCTAAAGACTTGTAATTTGTACACAACTCATTTTACACATGTTCTGTTTGTTTCTAAAATAAATTAAAAAAAAAACAAAGAGGTTCTTTTTGAAGTGAGAATACTTGATACCAATGATCGATCAGTGGCTGAGTTTGCCGCATGTCGGGTTCCTAACCAGGCGTCATGAGTTAAATCCCTCAGCTGGTTAACTTAATTACGATACAAGCAACATTTCCGCTTAGTGTGATTGGTAGTAAGAGATTTTTAAATATTCCCAGGTTAATTGAAACCCGAGAATGTTTGTCTTTAAAAACAAAGTAATATTTAGATCAATTAAAGTAAAAGTGATTTTATTTAAAAGTCTTCCGATTAAGTAATAATAATGAAGTTTTTTTGTAGGCGTTTCTATGTAAGTTCTTTTATTTATTTCAATAACGTGTTAATTATTAGTATTTTTGAAATCAAAAGATTAAGTGTTAATTGATTCCTGTAAGTTGCGTGTATTAATCTATAATTGAACATTTGTCTGTGTGTCTGCCTGTCCTCGATTTTCTTGTAAATTTTTTGACCGGTATCCCTGAAAATAGCACAGTTTATTTTTATTAGTACCGGGAAGGTTTGAGTGAAATCCAATATGTAAAACTGTTGCTATAACGTTTTAAAATTAGTATGAAAAATATTGAACCCGCCATGTTTTATTTAGGTTAGCCATTAGATATACCACTCTAGTTAGCCACAGATTTCAGATTCAAAAAAAGAAGGTTTGTTTAGGAAGAATATTTTCGAAATTGAAAACACAAGTAGGTACCTACTTATGAACTTTTTTTAAAAATATATTTTGAAATAATAATTTATTTTTCTGAAATAAAATTTTCAAATGAATGTCTTTTGTTTCTTTGTTAACATATAGTAGATCGATGTCAAATCTATTACGGCACTCAAACGACAAGCAAAAATTGATAACTTTATAACTTCATTACAAAAAAAAAGCCGAGCAAGGCCGGGTATATCAGGTAGTATTCAATATAAGAGAATAATTAAAGGAGTGTTTGTTAGGTTAATGCAGCGACTCACCAATGTTTAACAGTAGTTGATTTATGATAAAACTATTGATTAAATTGCGCAATGTAATTTAGAACACGAGAAAAGTAAAATGATTTAAATACTTAAAAAGAGAAATAATATAGATTAACAACAGGATAATAATTTATTTATTACTGGTAATCGACGACCATATATGATATGCAGAGGCGTTACCATCGGTGTAATTCACGTGTTTGATAGATGTCGAAATGGAAATTGTTCATAGTCAGTTCAGCAGCCTGCTACAGTATCAACCACACATTTTATTGGTAAAAAAAATATTCAAATAGGTGTTTCGATTTTTACCTAGTTTAGTTTTCACGTTATTTTTTTAAAATTAACTCCAAACCGGAGGCCCGGAAAAAAATTTCTCTCAAGGCCTATGTCATCTTTGTATAGTGATGGATTCGTTAAAATAATTTAAATGAGGTTAAATCATTTTTAATATGAACTCCACCCAGGACGCAGGATAAGAAAATACTATCATTGTAATGTTTCGTTCCTAGAGAGGAAATATTTATTTACGTTGTGTTTTAAATATGCGTTAGAGCAGGTATGTCAAGGCGTTTTTACCTTTGCAGCGCAAACGTCAAAAGAATGCTGTTCAACACATTCTACACATCTCTGTATACGGCGGAACTGTGGCTGCATTACACTGCATCTCAATGGCAAAAGATAAAAGACTCCTACAATAATGCATATTTCCAACTATTCTGTCTACCAAGATACTGCAGCGCTACAGAAATATTCCTGGAAGGACGAGTGCACTCTTTCAGAGCACTTCTCCGCCACCGCATGGGAAGCCTATGGTGCAGAGTACGCCAATCCAAGAATACCATCATTACTGCCACGGCTACATGGATGGAGTCTCCCTTGATGACCCTTTGGAGACGGGAAATCGTCAAATATCCACCATAAACTTGTTCATTTTTCTTTTCTCTCTTAATGAATAAACTTATTTTGCATATTTTACTGAGTATTTTTTATCAATGATTTTCTTATCTCTTTTTTCTTCCTCTTATTTTACGTACCTCTTGTTATTTATTTGTTTGTCTTATTATCACTTATGAAGCGTATTGCATTGCACTACTCCTGCATACCTTCTGGAATAAAGAACTATTACTATTAATATATATTTTTAAATATTTATAATATTGTCAAGGAAGTCATCACAATCTCTTGCACAGTTGAGCGAGCTATGGAAACTTATTTATGAACTATAAATATACGTAAGTAAAATATTTCAAATAAGTACTGAAAATGTGGAAAAAACATCTAACACACATAAAATGAGTAATACGTGAATTACTATCTGACAGGACGCCGGCTACTACTGACGACTGACCATCGTGGCATTATGATCACTACTAGACAAGTCAATAACGTATACACACGTACCTATATGTTTACTATTTTTTTCGCGATTTCTCGACAAAATGTTTTTTTCTGTAGCGTTCAATAAATACTTAAATAGTATTGTCATTATTTTATGAAATACAGAAATTAATGTATAACGGAAGAATACCTAAAATATTGAGTTTTTCTTTAGTATATGTGCAGAGATATTGCAATATTTATAGTCGATTTAGAGGTTATATGTCTCTGTCAGAATGTACGCAAACGCTGTGTAAATATTTTTTCACGAGATGAAGAGTTAAACCTGGATTGTGGAGAGATTCATTTTTTAGGTGGTAGGAAGCAAAAAATACCGTTAATTCGTTCCACAAGAAATGCTCGTGCATTGTCTCTCGACCATGGAGTATCTTCCATTGCAATGCCAGTTGAACAAACGTAAAAATCCACCTGTCGTTTGTGGTCCAGTAATTGTAAGTTGCAATTTGTCCGTTAAAATTAGGGAACTTTCCCGTTTTTGCAGTTACATTTTTTAGTTATCTAAAAGGTTCAGATTAGAGGTAACTGAACAGTGTGGTTAAGTTATGTAGTCCATGACTAATTTTTTTTTTTTTAATTCAATGTTTTAGAAGCAAGAACATCAGCTGTGCTTAAGCAGAGATAAATCGCATATAAAAAACAACATGTAAATTAGTCATGAAAGTAAGTACTATACAACCTTGTAGAAAAACTTTGATTTTTTTTTCTCAACAAAACAACACGCAACAAGATTTTCACAAAACCATTAATATAAAAAAAAACTATCGTACATAACCTGTTGAATGCCAATATCGCCAACGTGAACTATGGAGTCAAAGAACTAAGGAATGGTCACGTTCTCAAGGGATTTCGGGCTTTAATTATGTTCGTATAACACTCAAATAATTGTATTCGATTGGTAAATGAATAAAACTCCTTTTCAAATGATGTGTAATCACTTTGTGGAATCATAATTAATAAATTAATATCAATTACTTTTTTTACACCACACTTTTTAAACAAAGTAATTGTTAAATGAATGAATGAATTAAAAATGACTTTGTATTCACCACGTAATTAATATGTACATATCAACATGTTTCGAAAGTGATGCTTTTTTCATCAGGAATATATAGAATATTGTTTTATAATATATAGAATATTTTAATATATGGAATAATTTATATTATATATTCCTGATGAAGAAAGCATCGCTTTCGAAACATGTTGATATATGTATATTAATTAAGTGGTGAATACGAAGTAATTTTTTAATTCATTTATTAATAATTACGCCACAAAGTGAATACCAATCTTTCAAAGAAATTATATTAAGTAAACGAATTTAAAATTACGTCATATTACTTCGTATTCACCACTTTATTAATCTACACATATCAACTTGTTTCGAAAGCGATGTTTTCTTCGTCAGAAATTTACAGAATAATAAAAAATAATTATGACGCCAGAAAGTGAATACAAATTTTGTAAATTTAATTAATTGTTATTAATTTATCTTTAAATATTCTCGCTTCTCGATTTTCACACGTGCGCGTCGGCCAACTTAAAAACAAATAATATTCACCCTGAAAAATATTTAAGAATTGAAAACATGTTTAGTAAATAAAGCATATAAATATATAAAATTAATCACGAACAACATAACGATGTGTGAAAATTCAAGAAATATTTCGTAAACCGTAAAACAAAAACTTATCACAATATTTTTCACTGATTACTTTGATCTACTTACTTTGCCATTTGAGGATATTTTTTCATACGTTTCTCCTTCGTTAGTTCTTTCCTCATTACTTCCAGTCATGACCTCCACTCCAATTTCCATGGAGGACAAAGTTCATCCACTCCTTGTAGTCCTACGCTGCGTGAAGAGCTGTGGATAAAAGCAGGCATGAAAATTCCTCCCATAGTAGAATAACCCAAATCGTTTCATTCCAAACTAGCTTCGAACTCCAATCTTGTCAAATCATATCTTGATTCGGGAATTCAAGCCTCGACAACAATCGTACCTACCTTTCCCACTATCCATCACATTCCCCACTTGCTTTGTGGGCGCCAATAAGGGCCTATGTCATCTCTGTGGGGGGTATTTTTAAGGAAAGGAGGGAGAGAAAGTTCTGGAAAGGAAAAAGGTATAAAAAGTGAGTATGAATCTGGTGACGAACGTATAAATCCATCCCCCCTACTGCGGTGCAAGGCGATGATTCGAAAGAGGCCCAACACTCAGTTGGTGGGCAGATGCATCCTCCGCCAAGACCTGGACAAACCTCACCCCATAAACCCGGATGCCCCTGCCTAGTCACCAAACCTAGCGAACCACTTGGGGTGACCTATCTCAGAGGTGTTGCTTGTTCAATGATTGGTTCCCGGGCGGCGGAAATTATAACCGCCTCCCAAATTGAATGAATACACAAAACATAGTATTACAGATCAAAAAACATACCTACCGATAGACGATCTTATGAAAATATCTAAATTGCAAAAAAATATCGGGGAAAAAAAACATTTCCCAGGTAATCTTCAATCCCAGTTCATGAGAAAAAGAGATGGAGTTCTCTGTAACTCACTAGAAACAATGCGATATCGGTAATCTCCCTCTGCTTCTCCTGCATTCCGATTTCCAATGTATATGAGTTTATCCAGGATGGAGTTCTCGATTTGGTGAACAATATGGCCAACATACCTTAGGATCCCACTCTAGGCAGACAGTTAATAGCCTATTGTGGAAGCCTAGTTCTTCCAGAGCGGACATATTAGTACGCCTGGCTGTCCATGGAATCCTGAGCACTTTTCTTAAGCGCTACATTTCTAGGACGTCTATCCGCTTACTTTTGCTGACTCTAACTATCCATTTTTCCATACTGTTTATAGGGAAAATCAACGCACGGACGAGTCTCTCCTTGTAGGTGGTCTTCTTTATGCCTGTTACTACAAATATTTTTAATTTTAGTCATGGTCAAGCGTTTTAACCGACCTACAGAGCAAATAATACATAGAAATACCCCAAAACGCAAGGGGACGAAACCGAAATAAGGGGACGAGGAGCGAGCTAGGCTGGCCACAAATTTAAATAAAACCACAGATAAGTAAAATGGTTCGGCTTGTTTATAAAAACCTTATATTTCATCATTGAAGAAGATAATATTAACATAACCTAAATGAAAGATGAAACCGGATAAAAGGACAGAAACTAAAAATATTTCAGTGGCATATGTAATATGTAATATAATATAATATAATATACATATATAATATGTCCTTTTATCCGGTTTCATCTTTCATTTAGGTTATGTTAATATTATCTTCTTCAATGATTAAATATTACGATGAGGTTCTTAAATCTCAATAAAAATAATTAATAATTAAAAATTAAAAAACCTTATATTTCGTTAGAGTATTTAGTTTAACCCGTTTTCAAATTGGGTGTCACGTGACCTTTGCCTCCAGCTGTCGAAATCGTACTATAAATGCAAATCTATTAATTCTTACTTTGCTGCTATGTCATCTAAGTTTTTTTTTTTCGTTTTCTTGGTTAGCGTAGGAGATCATTTACGATAAACTGTAAGTATAAAAAATTAGAAATATTTAACAATATTTTGGTGTTAGAATTTAATTGGTTTCCTTTAATCCAGTCCGGTGATTAAATTTATAATAATTACCATTGATGTTTTCGAGTAAGTTTATTCGCAAAAGAAACATTCAATCTAAATGGACTGTGACTGTTTGGCACTATTATTTATGCTCCAAATATTTTCCTAATGACATATCTCAAAATCCAATTGAGATCGCTCATTTTTTCTCCCAATTCAAACCATTATTTCTCAATTCTGCCAATTATCCGTCTTAAGAACTTTTGTTCCTCCGTAAAAACCTAATGAGAATAAATCTGTTTAGACTTTTACTTGTGGAACAGCTATTTTATTAGGGTTTCGCGGTTTTATTATAGTGCTTAGTGAATTGTTTATTGCAATAGTTTAACAACCTTGTTTCTGTGATTAGTTGGTATTGTAAAAAAATGTCTGTCTGCGAAAACTTCATTTTAATTACCTGTTTGGTATGATAAACAATTTTTTTTTTTTTGTTTCCAGTCGACTTAGATGTGAAATCTTTGAAGCCTTTTACAGCGTTTTTTTCGTCCGTGGACGAACGGTTTAGAACCTCGACTACAAATCGATATGTCGCGGGAGAGGATCATAAACAGATTAATAAATATAGTAATAAATATAACATAAATTATAATTACATTTTGTTTATTCAAATTCAATTAATGCAAAATAAATTATAATTTATTTTGTATTAATTGATAATTGATTAATTAATTTTCGCCCTATTGAAAGACCACTATTCAGAATCGAAACATTTAAACGAAAGTACTTCTCAGCCTTCCTCTTCCCCACCACCTTCCCTTCACCACTTATTTCTGTCTAAAAACGTACACCAATCGGGGATGCAATAATCCCTATGGCTTCGGACTTTCGGGAGCAGTAGGAAAGCTTAGGCGGAATTTACATAAAAATAAATTTATTAAATTCTTAAGTTTATTTAAAAATGCATACTTGTGTCGTGATGAAGGATTTATCCAGCCGAGGAATCATGCTGACGACGTCTGGGTGGGACCTAGACGATGTATTAACTGCAATATCGGGCGATTTAAATAAGCATTTTTAATTAAATAGTAAGGTGGATCCCACAAGTACTGTCTGAAAAGCATAACTAAATTAATTTGACAGCATATGTCGTTGAGTGGTTACAATTCTTGGCTACGGATCCGGAGGTTGCGGGTTCAATTCCCGGAGTGCGCAAGTAAATTTTATTTGATTAAATTATATCATTTCACAATTTATTCACTTAAAATAATATGTAGTATATTTGCCGCACGTTCTACATGGGTAGAAACCATCAGTCTCGCCCTGGTGAAAGACCACCATTCAGAATCGAAACGTTGTTTGAAATGGCTATAGCCGTGTTTGGTGACCAGATCTAAATAGCCTACTAGTACTTCCCTACCTCACTTATTCCCATCTTCTTCCCCTCCTCAATACCTTCAACCTCACAAGATACCACAATTGGGGATGTCATAGTCTAATAGATCTCTGAGGCGAATGTGTGGTAAAACCATGTATGATCGTGTGAAAAATATTGAAATTTATAAAAAATGCAAGGCTAATGAAAGCGCAATGAGTAAGAATAAGAAAGGGACGCTTAGATGGTTTTGGGCATGTAGAGCGAATGAACGAAGAAAAGAGTGTTCGAAGAATATATGACGCAAATGTGAATGGAAGAAGAAGCTGGGGACGCTTGAGGATGAAGAAAAAGACATGGCATGAATGTGAATGAATGTTTGGCGGTCCGTCCTTTCTACCTACTCCTGCTGGGAAACGGCGTGATGGTTAGTTAGTTATTTAGTCTAACTGGCTCCAGACGGTTGGTAGCAGTTGGGACTCTTGTGTAAATAAAGTATTTTAAATGCGCCAACATGCGAAGAGAAATCTGAAATCATTCTAGAAGCATTTTAGTGTTAGGCCGGGCACCTTTACAAAGATATTCTTTTAGAAATTTGTCGAAATTATAACATTTATAAATACGAAAAGGAAATCTTACATATGATATGTACATTAATGTATGAATTTATTCATGTATGCACAATACTACACATTATTAGAGCACGCGTTACTCGATTTAATTTTATAATAATAAAGAATTATGAATAAGCGGAAAAAATGATCTGTTGCAGAAAATTACCGAATTGTATTCAGATGAATGACTTTATCTTTATTAATTTTGTTCTTTTTTTAAAAGAAAGACAAACATTCCCAAGTTACGAATATTTGAAAATCTTCTACTACCGTCACAGTAAGTGGAAGATGTTGCTTGTGTTGTGATGGAGGACTTAGCCAGCAGAAGAATCGAACTCACGACGCATGGGTGGGACCCAGAAGCGATGTCAACTCAGCCACCGACCGGTCACTTAAAGCTAAAATTAGTTAATAAATTAATAAAAAAAATTACCTCGTATTATGGTTATATCTATGCATATTAATAAAGTGGTGAAAACAAAGTGTATTTTAATTAATTTATTAATAATGACGCCACAAAGTGAATACCAATCGATTGAAGAGATTCTAAAATAAGTTATTTAAAGTAAAATTTTGTTATTTTATATTATCGGTCAGTGGCTAAGTTGTTATCGCGTCAGTCAAATGTAATTTCATCAAACGATTAATTTCATTACAAATATCCATAGTTTACACAAACCGATGATCAGAGCTATTACTACATCTGAAACAATCACGTGATAGAGCGACAAGCTCCTTTGAACCAAAACCAAACTATTCGAAACCAAATATGAGCATTTTTCATGAACATGGGTTATTTTACATACAGAAAAAAATCAAATTGCATAGTTATTTTGAACATCGTTCCAGAGTACCATTCAGAAATGAAGCGTTGCTTGAAATGGCCTAAGCTGTATTTAGTGACAAGATCTGAACAGTCATGTGCTTTTTAACCTTTTTATTTTTCGCTCGTTCTTCCTAAGTCCAATTAGATGATATTCTTTCCTCCGAGAGATTCATAAGAGCCGGAGTCCCTCAAGGTGTACTCCCGTCCTCTGATCTCTTTTAATTATATTCTAGCAATATTTAGAATCCCGTGGACCACAGTGTCATGAACTCGCAATTCGCAAATGATACCGAAATATCTTAAAGTCACTTTGGAGTCAAAATAAATATGGAAAAAAAAACACATTAAGGAAAAAACATGCCAATATGTCAATAGCTGCACTAGGTAGAAATAGTCAACTATCATTAGAGAATAAACTACTCATCTACAGTACGACCGTAACCCCGGACTTAAAATATGCTGCAACCATTTGGGACATGCATCTCACTCATACATGAACAAATTGCAAACCCTGCAAATGTTTTATATGTACGCATATCTTTTAGTTTTATATCGTTCATAAAATTTTATTCTTTATACACTCTCTGATGTCATTGTACGACCTAATGCGAGATTTAATAGTTATCTTTTTAAAATTATATTCTTATACTTGTACTTAACAGTGATATGTAATTATCGTTTATGGTATATTAAATAAATAAACAAAAATTCTACTAGACATAAAAATCAGACAACAAATGGAGATTGACACCTTTAAGATCGAATTTCCAAAAACAGTCCTTCGTAAGGACTGTATTCCTATAGTAATATTACGTTATAGTTTTAAGTTTCATTTCCCCATTTCACCACAACAACGAGAAAAATTAAAAGTAACGTATCATTAAATTAGATTCCATCTTTTCAATAAGGAACTCCAGCCCAATTTTTTTTATCAGAAATGACTTTAAAACTTATACCAGTACATTTCGTTTTTTTTTCTAAAGTTAGTTTTCATATTTACAATAATTCTCAGTTTCAATTTTTCAAAGGCCGCCAAAACGCTCCAAATCTATGGCTGGTCGGTTTTGATCAGTTTTGAGGTTAGAATGTCAAATTTCAAAACAAGGATGAGTTTTACCGTACATAATTCATGGTAAACCATAACTAAACATAAGTAATAAAATTATATACCTTTTTAGAAACTTTTACTCAAAGAATAATAATAGTATTGACCATTAACATTATCATAATATCAGTATTGATAATTGGTTTGATCATGAATACTCTATTTTCTTTCATGAATAATAGTTGTATATTGAAGAATAATCATAGAACTTGCAGTAACCCAAATTAATTTGAAATTTTGATAGAGCTAAAAAAATACAAATTTAAAATATAAAACAAAATCGAAAAATAAAATTTTTCATACTAATCCAAAAACATAATGGTCACGTGACGTCAGATGTTCCAAATGCAATGGTACTAACATAACACGATGTTTTGATGAGCTGATTTTTTATTTACTCTTAAATAACGATTTATAAATTCTGAGTATAATGAAAGTTTTATATTCAGAATCGGCGTTTGCTAATCTATATGAATATATTCGACCGGTCAGTGGCTGAGTTGGCATCGCGTTTGGGTCTCACCCAAGCGTCGTGAGTTCAATTCCTCGGCTGGCTAAGTCCTCAATCAGGTTATTCGTAACGAGGGAATATCTGTCTTTCTTTTTAAAAAACAAACAAGCGAACAATATATTTATTACGTTAGAATCAGTAAACAAATTGTTTTAAGAACTCAATTAATTGTTGCAAAAATGCTATCCAAATCCAAAATGGTGCCTCGCCATTCACCCTCAGTTTTGGCTATTTTTCATCCTGCCCTAATTCTCTTCCACGCAGTCTACCCACTTCTTCATCGGTTTACCCTTGGATCACTTCTACTTGATCAGCGTATCTCCAGATGTTCTAAATAGCGATGTGATTGTTTTACCGTATCCGTGCTTTCGTATGCTTTAAAAATATAATATTTATGCTATGAGCTCACTCCGATTGACTGAAATAAGTTACATAAAGCCTTTGTTATTGATGAAAATTTTAATGGTTGCTAATCCAAGTAATACCTATTTATTGCTTCACAAAATAGAGCAGTGAACGTTCGTTTTCACTATACCCACAAAAAGCTTACTGATGCGGAAAATTTGAATAAACACCCGAGTCGATAGTAGAATCACCTCAGATATCTCCAGTCCATAGCCGCGTGATACAGTACTTGTCCGCTGTTCCGCTAACAGAAATTACATAGACTTACCACTGAAAATAGTAATCAAATATCAAAGTGGAATACATAAATAATCCAATCCTATAATAAAATCTCCATCGGAGAGGCACAATACGCTATTACTGATCTGAAACGAACGAATAGTCTTTCTCAGTTTCTTAGACCCGAAGGACGGTTGACTGCGTTACGCTCGGCGATCACATATGCCAAAATTTATGTCAAACTAATTGGTAGCAAATTACCTTTGTTAACATGCCACCGAATCCATATAAATAGATATCGATCTAGTTATTTTTATCAGTTCTAATTCGATCGCATTGGCGGCAGCACCTAGAGACAATGTTTTGACGCATGGTGAAAGTAAAAATCATATGTGTATATATTAATTTTGATTGTGTTCAGATTGATTAGTGGCATGCATCTATTTGCAGTGTAATATTCTTCAGTTGTTCTTTCCGAAAAGTGAAAACATGAAGCCACTAAAGTTTTGTTGTTTTAATGGCGATAGAAGTTTAATTATTCTGACTTTCCTGTTTTGGTGCAGCTTTAATCCTAACGTCAATTCGCAAGGGGCTTCAAACGCAAACTCTTTGACGAGGCTATGGGAAATGTCTAATGTTAATAACAGCGTATATAAACCGATCAATCAAACTCAAAGACAATTTGACACTACTTTACGGACATCTAGTTTCAGTGCTTCACCACAAATTTTTCCCGGAATACATAAACGTGCATCGACAATATCAAATACAGGATATACTCCTAGTAATGTGAACATTCCTTTGAATGGAGCAAATCAATTTGGAAGTTCATCGCCATGGGTCGGAAGGACTTCAACAATCTCACAATATTCCCCAAATATCCAATCAGGATTGAATACTAACATAGCATCACCAGTGTATGTATCAAGTTCCGGAAGTTTTAATAGTCCGACTGAAAGATATATCAACCAGCAACACGCTGCTCGAAGGAGAGATGAAAGTACTCAAAGAAGTTCAATACCAATTGTTTATTCTTCTGAATCAACAAAATGGAGCAATACTTTAAAAGTTAATAATGACACTTCATTTGTGAAGAGTAGAGCTTTCAAACCTGAGATGATTCCTTTAGAAAACAATCAAAATAATATTGATGTGCAAAATTCACAACGCAGTTCAATAAGTGCTCGACTTCTCAATCTTCCCATCGCAAGAAATTTGAGTAACTCTAAAAGGCTCAACAATAATCCCCCAAAAATTCATGAGATTCACAATAACCCGTCAGCAACGACAAATTCAGGTAAAACTTAGTCTTGCAACTAAATTTAACATTGGTATATTTCAGTATTTACAAAACTTGAAAAAAAAATTCCTCTATCTAAATATTTGTATCTACTATTCAAATAAAAACATGTTGACTTTTCTAAAGTAATTATGTTTTATAATCAGTTCTCGTCAATAAATAGATTTATAAATTAAAAACTACTAACTATACAAATCAGTTGCAATAATATTCGGCAACAGTATTGTCGTATTTATAAATTTACAAAAAAGGATATTTTTACATAAATGTTCATTAAGTTACACTGCTTTAAAATCCTAAAAATACTTAATCAAATGAATAAGAACCGTTTTGTCTATATCTTTGAATAATATATTTATAACAGATCTACTGCTGACCTAATAACTAAAGTATCTTCATAACAAACAATATGAAAAAAATGAATGTCTATGATAATATTGAGTGTGTCTATGATAATATTGAGTATTTAATAGGCGATACTTCTTTGATTTCAGTGCATTAATTTACACAGGGCGTATCAGGATGTACCCGACAAACTTTAACCAGTGATTCCTTAACTTATTTGGAGTTAAAATTGTACATGGCATTTTGGACACCGGTGACTTTTTTTCTTATTTTTCATCTGAAAGCGTAAATTTTTAGCGATGGGGTGGTTGTTTAGACGGTTACTCGGGTGAATAACAAGTGAATTTTTTGTTGTTATTTGAAATAGATTTTTTTTTAATAAAACTGAAAGATATTTCACCGACATTAATATTTCAATTACAATTTTACTCCAAATAAGCTCAGGAGCCCTGGTTAGAGTTTGTCGGGTATTTGCAGATACATCCTGTGTATGTTATTGAAATTAAAACACGTATTTAGTTTTTGATTGGCACGTTCTTGTAAGTAAGTACCATTATTATTCATATAAAATGTAAATTCTTTATTAATATCGATGTTAATAATTGGATCGTGGTCGTTACTGGAGTTATTCCGCTTTTTCCATGAAAGCAATAATTATTATTAACGAATTCATAGTTTTCCAATTAAAGACTGTTTCGGTCTGGTTAGGGCTAACCTATTTTCGACTAAGAATGCTATTATTATGGTACAGTTAGTTGAAAACTCGTCATTCCGTATACGAGT
The DNA here is from genome assembly GCA_022606495.2 of Halesus radiatus. NCBI lineage: Eukaryota > Metazoa > Arthropoda > Insecta > Trichoptera > Limnephilidae > Halesus > Halesus radiatus. Next base: position 59,361 of record JAHDVE020000876.1, read on the forward strand.
ACATTTACTTGATATTATGAAAAATCTAAAATAACTAAAGTTATTACATTGATTGAAAAACAATAACGTGGCACTTATAATAATAGAAAAGGTTAAATGAAAAAACATAATTTATGCAGAATGTAGTTCACAGCAAGGGAATGCAGAGAGGATGGATCGACTAACAAAATATCTGAAAAAAAACCTTGACTCTATGCAGAAACGAGCGGTCCGTTTGATCGATTCGCCTATGTTAACAAACGGACTGAAATCTTTGGAGCACACACGTCAGGTGGGAATGCTGTCCTTGTTCTACCGGTATTTTAATGGAAGATGCTCTAAGAAACTAGCGTCATTGATCCCTTCGGCACCGGGAAATATGCCAAACACGCGCCCGACACTTGCACACGGTTGACATTTCTCTTTGACTCGTTCTTGTGTTCAACAACTCCGGCTGAGGAATGATCTGCCAGCCTCGGTGTTTCCTACATCCTACAATATAAGTCTCTTCAAGACTTAAGTTCACCCCTTCCTTTCTTCTAAAAGACCCTCCACACAGCATCTCCAAAGATGATATAGGCCTTGAATGAAATTATTTCCCACAGGGTCTCCTGTGTGGAGTTACTGTAAAAAAAACACATATTTTCGTTTTAGCCACACTATTCGCTTTACTCACATTCATACCTCGTCTAATACATAGGTACCCTTCTGACTAATCATTTCATGACCCGGTGCCATAGCTTCAAAGGAGCGCTCCCGATTTCTACTTGCTTCCACTTATACGTTGTATATTTTTACCAAATTCCTTTCTCCGTTCATCCAGTCTACGTGTTCAAACCATGGAAGCGTCCCTTTTGGTGTACACCGGACAAGATTCAGAACTCCACGGAGCCAGTGAAATTGTGGCATCCCCAATTTGCATATGTCAGAAAGGAAGGTTGTAAAGTACCTAGCTCTTCAGAGCTGGTGACTAACGGCTAAAGCTTAAAGCGGCGTTTTGATTCTGAAAGGTGATCTTTCACCATGGCGATACTGAGGGTATCTTCCACCCTTGCGTACATATTAATCCCACATTATATGCATGTATTAGATTCGTGTAAGGAGAATATATGACGCGAATGTGAGTGGAAGAAGAAGCCAGGGACGTCCGAGGAAGACGTGGTACGATGAAGTTAATCAAATACTTGAGTCGGGCCATGTCAGAAGTTGAAATACCAGAAGAGAATCTATGAGGCGATGTATGAATGTGAATGAAGCAAGAAGTATTTGGCGGTCCGTCATCTCTGCGTAGCCCTGCGGAAAAACGGCGTGATGGTTAGTTAGTTAGTTAGTTTATTAGATTCTTGCAATGCCGCGCATTTATTTAAACCGCGGATACAACCAAAGGTCAAATAACTTCTACATCTGATTTGGTGCAATTATATTAGTCAATTATGTAAATACATACATGTTAGTTAGTTAGTTACGTGTACTTATATCCTATCAAAATAATATACCTATACCGCGTTATGTATGTTCAGTTTAACTCTTCTGAAATTCGTATAAATGGAGAATAAAAAATGTTTACTTAAGGTTTTCGAAGTCAAGAGAACCAAACAGAAATCTCTTTTTCTCTTTCTTACATTACAATAAACAGTAACCTTCTTCAATTTACCATATAACATGATGAAGTTAGTCATTAACCCGTCTTTCCAATGAACAAATATCATTATTGTCCCTGATAAATTATTTATTTACTATTTTATGCTCAAGGGACTTTAACATTATGCAAAGTGGTTTCATTTTTCAAACAAGTGTTCGTAATAAAAACTAGTTACAAAACAGGGGTTATTATTACAATAGGGTACAAATTAGATTTTACAATTAAATGGTGTAAAGTTAACCTAAAACTATTAATTGTTTTTGTTTAATTCGTAAAACTCCATTTAATTTTTTTTTTGTTAAATGTAAATAAAATTTAATAATGTTTAATTAAGTTCTCCAAGTATTTTACTTTTTTATTATTGCGACAGCTGCTTCGGAGTTCAAGGCCATTTTCAAACTAATAAAAACTAAAATACTCGCAGAACATGATGATAACTTCATTAAATTTTATTTACATTAAAATTTAAAAAAAAATTAATCAGAAACAATATTTTGAAGTGAAAAAATGGTTGCGGTGAGTTTTAAACATTGAATTTGTTTTGTTAAAAATCTACATATCACTTATATATTCGTATGCTATGTATGCGAGGACTTGGCCAGTTTTCCACATAATTTGTTTGTGAAAGGTGATATTGAAAAGGTGTGTGGATGGTATGTCGTGTAGGTACCTCAATGTTGCAAGGAGGAAATAACAAACTTGTAATTTTCCTATCCTCGAGTCGCGACGAATTTGGGAAATTGTAATTAAGGGAAATGATTTTCTATCCTTGTAAATTATTGGTGTTACCAATTTGTTCTGTGTGACTTCGATTCTATCAGTTCTACAATTGTCATAATTGACTTTAATTTAATACTTAATTTTAAGTTGTGTCCTAAAAAAACAATAATTCAAATTTAAAAAAATCATAAATATATTAACAATGAGAAAAACATGATTTCTTTTGCAATTCACATCAATTACCATTGAACGATCGGCTCAAGTACTACTAAGTCATTCAAGAAAAATGTTTCTTTTTTTCCTTTTTACGTGACCACATAATAATAAAAAGAATCATCTTATACAGATTGGCCGATATTTAAGGCTTGTGGTCAGCAGGAACCTACCCATCTACATGGATAATTTAGAAATTTGTGGTTGAGTTTTGAATTCAATTTATTTATCCAATTTCCCTGCAGCAGGCGTTGGTCGATCAAACGTAACCACTAATATCACAATTCACTTAACTGACTGCGCCAATGTATTAATTTACCAGTTTCACCAGAATACAAGGCTGAAGAAAACGTAGTGAAGGAGATTAAGAAAGGGACGCTTAGATGGTTTGAACATGTGAAGCGAATGAAAGAAGACAGGAGTGCCAGGAGAATAATACATAGTATTGTAATATTAGTTTCAAATCCATTTACAATACACTTTTTAAATTATACGGCATATATAATGTAATGTTTCAAGTCATATCAAGAGTCTGAATAACAGAAAAGTGTGCATAATACGATGCACGGATGTTAATGAAACAAGAAATGTATGCCAAGACATTGCTGTGTAGCGATATATCCTCTCTACTTACCCCTTCGGGGAAACGGCGTGGTTGTTAGTAAGTAAGTACCATGTTTGTGTTCTGGGCGGATTTAAACAAGTATTGGTCAAATAAATAGAACACTGACTTAATGTTAGCATTTGTCTTTTTTCTCACGTTATCATCGATGCAACACTTTTCATGTCTAGCAGGAACTCATTATAATTGCCATTATTGATCCTTATAATAAGTTTTCAATATTTTCCATGATAAGTCGACACTCGGTGACAGGAACCCAAATTACCAATGACACTATTTGACAGTTGACTTCATCTAAAGTTGTTAAGTTTACCAAGCTCTTTTGCTCCCTAGAAAATGTCGTTATCATTAACAAAATTTTGCAGGGAAATCAATATTCATATGTAGAAAACATCCAACACCCAAATTCCATAAGAAACTTTTCCCTGTTTTCTTACAGATTAATACGAGAATATGCATATGCTAAAAACATGCAAGATCCAAATGCAATAATAATATGAAAACACTGATAATTACTCCAAAAATGACGGAATACGCTTTTGTATTGGCAAATTTTCAAACTCCTTTTTTCAACTTCATTTTTTTGAGGTTGAATTTTTTCTGCATAACTAGATCCAATTAATGCCTTCTTTTTAGTCAATGGAAACAGATTTGACGTAAAGAATACGGAATTTTGATTCTTATTCATATCGTGATAAAGCAAAAAGCAAGATTTAATACAAATTATAACAAATCGTGTCCAAAAATTTAAAAAAAAAAAAAGTAATTTTAAACGATAGTACTAATACCATTTTTTTTTATTTTGTTTCTTCGCTTCTCATATTCGGTATTACAATTTTTTTATTGTTATTTATTCACATAAAGACCTTTGGTACAAAGTAGGCAATGAAAAATATTGCAGGTATTAAAAATGCAAATCGTAAAAACATTCAGCTAATAAATGTAGGTTAATTATTCAAGCTAGATTCATTACTTATGCTAATTGTGCCAATTTATTCAGATTTTTTTTTAATAACCAAGTTCAATATTGATCTAATTAATTGGACAATATTTTTCACAGGCAATTTCTATTTTACGATGCCTGTAAACCGAATAATAAATCAATAACCAATCAGAAACCGTCCAATCAACAGCAACCAAAATTGATTGATTGCCCGTGAGACTTACTCCGGTACAGAGATATTTGGGAGAATGGGAAATTAACTGGTATTATTGGTTGAGTAATTATCTATATCCCCAATATAATCACTTTGAGTAGGTTGCCTACCAACGAAAAATCAAAACGTAATGAATTAATTCTGAAAATTGTTAAGGCCCCGCATTAATCTCCGAGAATTTAGATTTAGGCGAGAGGTCTGTCTAGAATCGGCTCTGAATCCCAACTGACCGTTGTTGAAAGGCAGATATGATCATTCGAAAGAAAGAAAGAGCGCGCCAACACGAATAGCGTTTAAAATAAATGGGCGTAAGTGAAAATTCTAAAAATATTAATAAAACACGACATATTTAAGATAGATCAAAAATCTTAGGACGAATGTCTTAAGTAGCATTTAAAACAGAACAAACCCGTTTTTTATCGCAGTATAGTTTACGATTTTTTTCTATCGAGGGAATTTCATATAATTACCTTTTCAGCCCGTTGACTGATTAGAGATTATCTTAAAAAAAAAAAATTTAAGTACATAAAACCTCCAATTTTTTAAAGGATATTTGTAATATATCCAAAGAAATTCTGTTTTGCAGAACCTTAATGTTTCTCTGTGCTAAAATGAATAAATTTGTTTAAAAATGTTTATTTTCCACTCCAACCTATTATCTTCTACTGGTAAAATAATCTATTAGTATCATAGCATATTATTATAAGACGATCTATTAAATTAAATTTATTTAAATTGTGCTGTTATTATTATCTATTAAGTTTTTCATTTTATTTCTTTTATTATGATCTAATTATTTTTTTGAAATTTTTTATTTCTATTTTTTTCACATTTTCTTGTCATATGTTTTTATTTAATTATTAGTTAATCTTTTTCTATTTTATTATTATTATTAATTTGTATTCATTTATTTTATGATATTCATTTCTCTATTTATATTGTATATATTTCATGTGATACGGCAGACTGGGTTTGCACTACCCACCCAGTACTGCTGGATTAAAAACTTAAATAAAATAAATAAATAAAAATATTATTTATTGCAAGATTAAGCATTATGTTTCTCATGTAATAAATTAGACAACGATTTGTAATGTAAACACCATGCATTTTGATATTATATTGCAAATAAGTCATTTGGTTTAAAAATGAAGCCATTCTTATTTTATTTATTTATTAAGTTAAAAGAAATAAATAATTATTTCACTTTCTTGACTAAACTACATACATACCTAAATGTTATTCTCATTTAATTTTAATTATTTAATATTTATATAGTCCACAATAAAAGTTATTAAATGACATTTCTCCGGATGCCATAAGAATGTGAAAAAAAATTAATCGTCAAGTAATTATAATATGTTATTCTCTAACGCTTCATTGAACGAATTTTAAAAAAAAACTATTGAATTGAGTTAGTTGCATAAAACCCGATTCACGCGCATGGTTGGAAGTGAAGTATATGTACGAGTATATAACATATATATATATATATATATTTTTAAATGTCGTTATTTGTTAATGTTTGTAAGGTATCAAAAAAGATAAATATAAAAAAAATGTCAAGTACGGCAAATCTCCATATTTCCCAATTTTAAGTTTTCTCTGATATTTCATACCAACATGCCCATACTGAAAATTTATCTTAAATAAGACCATATTATGCAGAATGCTTTATGCAGTTACAAAATCGAATCAATTAAATCAACACGTTACTCCCAAAAAGTAATCAGGTAATGGTTCAAGTAAGGCCATTACTACTGCAACATGCATAATCCATTCATGATTTGGGATAGCTCCGTGGTGATAGTGCCGCATTGATAACTGGTAGCCGTAGCTCAGTGGATTAGAGCGCAAGTTCCTGGCAGAGGTCCTGGGTTCAAGTCTCAACTACTACCGTTATGTTTTTCTTATCGGTTTCGAATTTCATTTTGAGAATTCTTAATATTTTCTCAAATGATTAAAAATATATTGCAATGAGGTTTATAACCTTCAATTTAGAGTTTTTTTTAAAATTTAATGTAAGTCAAATTTAGTAATGTTATTATTAAGTTCTGCCAGATTTTTAGTTTTTATTAATGTGAAAGCTGTTTCGGCGTTTAAGACCATTTTCAAATTGTAGTTAATCTACATTATGACGACTTATTTATATGATTTTATTTACTCCCACCCCTTTTCAATTTGTACGGGTTTTTCAAAAAATTATGATTTATTTTCGGTAAAACCGATTTAGTTAGAAAAGAATTAAAATTCTGAATTCTGTGCGGTTTTCGCATTTATACTGTGTTTCCTCGTATTTAACTGACAATATTTTCTTAATTTATTTATTTAAAAGAATGTGCCACCGATAACCGTGATACTGTTTTGTCTACTCTTACTTTTTCCCTTAGTTTCCATTGTTAAATTGTACGTACCTACGTATTTATTTTCTGAATAAACCGCTTTCATTCGAATTTGTTACGCATTCACAATACTGCATAAGTAAGTTCGTTTTAAGTGTATTCGCTTTACAGTATTACTACTGCAAATTTTACACTGAAAGACTATATCTCGTTTATTGCTTTTTTGTTTAGTTTATAGATCACTTATTATAATGATTATGTAATGTGTATTTATAGTTAGATTTTTTTATTTTATTTATTTTACTTCAATTAAATAAAATACCAAAAATATTTCTGAAACTAACTGAATGCATGAATTAATTGTTTATAGTCATACTCCTGTGTATGGATAATGTATTTAGCACTACCCTCTCAAAAATTGTCCTCTTACAATAACAAAAAAAAATGTAAATGTCTATAAATTTCTTGATTCTTTTCACTACATTTCATCCTATTCGAGATAAAAGTCACTATGTGTAATATATACATATGCAGTGCATAATGAGTTTTACCTCTAAGGGGATAATCTATTCTACTTTGAATATTGTAGTAACACTTTCTTCTCATTTCTTTTCAGAACACCCTTCTCAAACAGCAATCTCACCACGCTCTTTCCTTCCTCCGATACTATCAGATGGATTCATCGAGGAAGCACGAAAAAAGCCCCTCATCAAAAAAAAATTCCGAAGGTTCATGCTGCCGCTGCTCCTGGCCTACAAATTGAAGTTTTTTACTCTGATCCCACTTTTAATGGGAGGTCTTGTGTTACTCGCCGGGTCCACGGGACTTGCGGGATTCTTCTTTGCGCTTTTTGCAGCAGTTATGGGACTTAAAAGCTCCGGAAACGTTCATTGAAAAAATTTCAGAATTTAAACAATAAGTGCTTTGTTCCTTTTTTATCCACAAACAACACTGTTTAACACTATTTGAAGAAATCACTTATTAACGGTCAGAGTCTTAAAATATATACTTTGCAGATTTATCTTTCAATTCTACACGGGTGATTGAAAACTCACCTGTAATCTTTTGAATTCTTTATAAAATGCGTACTGGCAATTTAGGTAAAACGTTAAAAGTTGCTTTTAGTGGTATTCAAACTGCACCTAATTTCATACATTTTGGAATAGATTTCAAAGAATTTAAAGGTTACAGTTTGAGGGTTTTTGTCCTTTCAAACCTTATACATAGTAATAAATACCCGTTTAGAATTAACAGATACATTATATGCAGTATTCCTTGAGTTAGCTACTTGAAAGGTGATATTTTGGGCCATTTTTGGTACAATTCACTCCCACGAGTGATGGTAAAGCGGTATAGAAAAATAAAAGTTGTCATTTTGCGTTGTTATATAAATTTATAAAAATTAGAAAAGATTTTAATATTTCGTCATATTGTTTTCATTTTTTTAAACAACTTTTTCTTCATATGATAAAATCTTATTTTACAGAAAAATGTACCTAATTACAAAGGTTTGCAATGATTCCTATTACATGTATGACAAAAAAGCATTTTTATTTTAAACAATTTTTAAACCGTTCAAACCGTTTAAACTTTAAACCATTTGAATATTTGTACAATGGTGTAAAATTTTGGTGTTATTTTTTTATTTATTAGTAAGACAGAACGACAACTCTTTACATTTCTTCTATTTCCATGGCACATGTATACCCCCTAAACCATCAGCTCATTTCAATCTGGTCTTCTGAACATCACGTTAGATAAATATATGTTGGTAATATTTTTAAAAAATTGAATGTAAATCAAATTTAATAATGTTTTTATTAATTTCTGAAAGTATTTTTAGTTTTTATTATTGTGACATCTGTTTCGGCGTTCAAGGCCATTTTCAAACTGCGGTTAAAACAAGTAAAATTATTTATTCACCACTTTTCAGTACGTTCACATTATCAAAATAATGTAACACATTTAAATAGATTAATTAAAAATCATTATCGTTTAAATACGGGAAACGCGTTATAAATGTAAAAACCTCACAGAATAGAGAATTTAGTAACTTCAATGTCATGCAATGTGCAGTGTTTTCTATTACATGTGTCCTGTGCGTGCAAAGTCATATCATCTCAGTCCAAAACATTGTAATTTAACGTTCTAATCTGTAGTATCCTACCAGGTAAAAATGTTTTCTGTATACTCGTATGTACATAATAAGATAAACCCTAGCAAGTAGTATTTGTACGTCGCCTTTGAGGTGATTTATCACAAAAAGGAGCTATACAAATCATCCAAGTATTATTTTTATTGTTATTAACTCTTTTCTAATTAGTTTTAACGATAATAAATCATTATTTTTAAAAACTCGTACAATTTATACTTGGGTAGTAGTAAATAAAATCATACGAATAAGTGGTCACAATGGCGATTAACCGCAATTTGAAAATGGCCTTGAACGCCGAAACAGCTGTCACAGTAATAAAAACTAATAATACTTACATAACTTTAAAATAACATTATTAAATATGATTTAGATTAAATTTAAAAAAAAAAATTAAATGGAGTTAAACGAATTAAACAAAAAAACAATTAATAATGTGTTAGTAATAGTTACACCAGCTCATAATCGATCAACATTATGCTAACCGAATCTATGCCATATTACCTTAGACCTCAACGAATTGTGCTGAATTAATTTATTATTGCATTTTAACGATATTATGATTCACAAACCTAAAATAATAAGCTAATATTAAAAAACTAATATTTAATGATATCAGTGCACCCAATGCAATATTTGTACAGTGCCCTTGAGGTGATTTTTCACAAAAACGGCACTATACAAATCATGCAATTATTATTATTATTAAATTCTATGCAATCATAAATATACAGCATTCCTGTCCTATTTACATAAAAAAAACTTACTATGATGGATCAGAAACAATATCCATCGACGTCGTCATTACGGGTTATATTTGCAGGACAAACATATTCTTGCTTTTCTTGGCAAGATGTGTCAATATACCATATTTGTAAATTATTCTAGAATTTATTTATGTTAATTGTGTAGATTAAAAATATTTAATAGCATGTAACCTATCAAAATAATATTTATTTCCATTCTTACATAATGTTAGTTCCAGTTGCAGTCGATCATTTTAAAGTAGAAAAAAATGAAGGCACTGCAATCGCTTAAAAAGTTTTGAATGGCAACACCAATTTGGCTTATATGAAAATTAATTTAAGTTTATTTTAATTTTATTTAATTTTTGTATTTACGTACCAATGTTCAATTACACAAAATACATAAAACGAAATGAAATAAACATCAGCTAGAGAAAAATAACAGCACATACATAATACAAGAATGAAGCAATGACAAAAAGAGGACAAAAATATACATTTGAGAGAACATTCAAGTCAAAGCCTGAACATAGTTTTAGAATATTCCATGATTTTAGACATTCTAAAAGATATTCTTCGAGTTCTAATTTCATAAAGCTCGACAAAAATCATTCAGACCGGTAACAAAAATTTCAAGGCCTTGGCTTGAGTTAATAAATCTCGACATTCTATAAAGTGGAGAATGGTACCCACAATTAGTAGAGTGTTTAACGAGGAAAAGCAATTTATTATTTCTGAGTCTACGACAAGGAATGTTGAACTGAATGAGTTCATCAATTTTTCAGATTTGCAATTCCACGTAAGAAGCAATGCTGTACGAATTCAATATAATGAATATGAACAGCACGGCAAGGAGACAAAATGACACTGTCATATTCAAGATGAGGGCGAACTAGTGAGCGGTGAAGAATTTTTAGAGTATTTATATTTTTAAAGTCACAATGGTTCAAGTCCATTTTTTTTTACATTAACCAAACGGTGTCCACAAATGAGTCATACTTCCGTCAGGATATGATTCCACATCATAAAACAATTTTATGTTTTTTTTTTAAATTGCATTGTTTAACGCTCTGTAAGGAAGAAAATTATTTTGAAATGCGATTGTTTTTGTATTTCTGAAATGTGTGTATCTAAATAGGTATATTAGATGTTTATTTTAAAACAATCTACTAATTCACACATTCAAAATATTATTTAAAAAAAACGTTAAAATTCGAATTGCGTTGTTTTGCTTTGTTTCTTTTCAAACTAACTTACGGGATAGATAGAAAGGAAGAACCGCCAAATAACTCGATCTTGGCATACACTTCTTGCTTCATTTACATTCATACATCGTCTCATACATTCTCCTCTATTATTCTGACTTCTGACATGGCCCGACTCAAATATTTGAATCACTTGACCACGCCATATCTTCCTCTGCCGTCCCCGGCTTCTTCTTCCGTTCACATTCGCGTCATATATTCTTCTTACACTCCTTTATTCGTTCATTCGCTCTACATGCCCAAACCATCTATGCGTCCCTTTCTTAATCTTACTCATTAGGCTTACATCAGCCTTGCATTCTTTATGTCATGGTTTTACCACACATTCGCCTCAGAGATCTGATTTCTATGGCATTCAGTTTTCTTTCATCATTGATCTGTCAATTCCATGGCTCACTACCATACATCAGGGTTGGTATAAGAATTCCATTGTGGACTGCTAGCTTCGCTTCTGTGGACAACATTTTGTTAGCGCCAACCACGTTCAGTCCTCCGTTAATGGAGTTTCCTGCTTTCACCCATCTTTCAATATTCCTATCAGTCTTTCCGTCTCTCGTAAACATACTTTACTAAATAAAATGTGTAGAACTAATTTCAAAGAAAAATTTACTAGCTTGGTGTTGCCATATTAATAAAAAAATCATTTCCACTTTATTAAATGTCCACATTTTAATGGCAAGTTGTTGTATTATAAATAGAATTATTTACATTATTAGAATTGTATTTCTACTAGTTAATTAAGTTATTTATTTGTTTTTTCCTACTGGTTTCATATTTATATTTCATTTGATTTTTGTTGGTGTCATAATTTGATTAAAATTGTTTTCTAATATAATTTGTAGTAAAAAAAATATTTTTTGATTGCCTGCAGTTATCAAAAAAATACATTTAAAATGAAGCATGTTTCTTATTTTTCTTTTCCAAGTAAAAATCCATTGTATTCTTTGATTGAAGGGAAATAAGCTTATATGTACGGTTTACTCTTGAGTCTATGCATTGTCGATAGCAATTACAAGTCACTTAGCTTAGTTAAAGCTGAATGTTGTGTTCCAGGGAGTATCAGAACCATTGTCTATCAGGGCATATCATCTGGTTATTAAAACCAAATCACATAAACTATCTTCAAATTCAACTGTCACGAAATTACTAATGATAATGACTAAAAACAAGTTTGGCTTTCAAATCACAACACGTCTTCAAATTTGAGTTACCATTGTGCAAAAGTAGCTGGAAAAATGATGAAAGAGGAAAAAGATCCCATGTCAACACATCAAGCATGATGAAGAGGAATAAATTCATCGAACATATGATGATTGTGGAATTCACCCTTCCTTGCCAGTGCTGACAACTTTTTTGGCGAACTTCTAATTATGTTAATATCTCTGTAAACAGAGTTAATATTTTAGGTATTCCTTAGGCAATCCATTTATGTAATGAATCAAATAATTTGAATCTAGGTACTTATAAGCATTTATCGAACGCAACAGAAAAAAATGTTCTGTCCAAAATCGTTCAAAAATACTTCATATCGAGAGAGGTTGTAGCTGGTGGTCTGCCAGCTGTAATGGACGTATCATGCGTTTTATGCGTTTATTCCTCGTTTGTCAGCGCTTATGTTCTATATTTTAGTTTTGTACATATCTGCATTAGCATGGGGTGATTTTTTTTTATGATTTCACCCTTTCCTGTATTAATAATCGGTTAGTTGAATATTGTAAAGTGTACAAAATAATATCAAATTCTGACTTCATCTTCGGGTAGCGCACTGATCTGAAAATTTTTCAAGAAGGTTTTTTTTGTCATATATTGCAAGAAGACAGGCAACTCGGTTTATCCAGTTTAACGTCGTAAATATATATCTTTGATATTCACATTTCTAACTTCTTTCTTCTTCCACGACCTTTGACACTTTCTTACATTTCGACAGGTGCAGTCAATCGGACTAAATAGATTAACCCAGTACTATCACAAGTACAAAACTCATAAAAATGTATAATAGCTAGTCACAATCACAAAAGATACTTTATTAGATCCGAATAAGTTGGTATCACATCGTCTTTTTATTTTTCTGGGTCACAAAGCACAATATGGGATCAATCCATTATTGTTTTAGGCATTTTACAAACAGGACACAATCGAATTCGAGCGTCTATTTGTTGAATCGATGTCTGTTTGTGACTGAGATAGTACTTCTGTGGAAACGCAAGATAGCTTAAAGTTCCGGTGAAAGAAGGATGAAGTTGCATAGGTGAATATCAAATATATTTAAGACGATAAACCGAACAAATCAAGGTGCCTACTTAATTGCAATATCAGAGATAAATCACCTTTTTGTAAAAATTTCGGGGCAGTGCGCCACCCTGAAGATGTAGTACAAATTTGATGATATTTTATGTATTTTACAATGTACTACCAAGATCGGTGCAAAGACTGGTATAACGAGAAAGGCGAAATTAAAAAAAAATGTTATTCACTCCATATTAAACTACATATTTACTATATAAAATGATTTATATAAATAATAAATATGAAACATTAACTTTAATCCAACTTAATTAATAAATACAAACTTCTTAATGTGTACCCTGTACATTGAGTTTACAGCACCGAAGTTCGAGGATAGCGCCGTAAGTGTGGGGTTAAGGTTATTTAAATTACAAGATTTACCAGAGGAACACTGGTCCAGGAACATTAAGCACCTTGAAGAATGTCGAGCTTAGCCTTTCAGCACGAGTTTGGTTAAAATTCATACAACAGCTCATAGAGGCTTTATTCAATCAATGTTACCACCGCCACTTTGAAACACGTCAAAATAACATCCTAGATTATCATCGAAATAAAAAATGAATAATATTTAGAATTATGAAGCGCTTAAAGGGGGCTTGCAATAAAAGGTTATCCGTCAATGAGATAAGATGGAATACAGATATTAAGACGAAAATTATAATTTCGTCCCCTTGGAATAACAAGGTTCCATCTGACACAGCAATGTGCTCTGTAGAAGGTAACTTTAAGACTCATTATCGCATAATATTGCCGTGTCAGTTGGAACCTTGTTATTCCAAGGAGTGGATGTATAAAAACAAAATATAAATAATAATGATTTATATATATAGCGACCTGTTGACAATCCATGTTGATCGGATTAATAGAATCTTAGTATTGACGGCCTCCATGGTCGAGGGGTAAGGCTCTCGACTTCCAATCCGAAGGTCGCGGGTTCAAACCCCGGCGAGGGCAAGTAAATTTTATTAAATTAATTTGTGCTGTTTCACAATTAATTAATTTTAAAATAGTGTATAGTATATTTGCGAACGTTCCAGAGTGGAAGATACTTTCAGTATCACCCTGGTGAAAGACCACCATTCAGAATTGAAACGTTGCTTGAAATGGCTTTTAGCCATGTTTGGTGACCAGATCTGAATAGCCAGGTATTTCCCCACCTTCCTCTTCCCCTTTTCCTTCCCTTCCCTAATACCTTCAGCCTAACAAAATTCCCCAATTGAGGATGCCATAGTCTAAGTGGCTCCAGACGGTTGGGAGCAGTTGGGACTCTTGTGCGGAATTCATATAAAAAAAAATACAAATCTCAAAATAATCACATCCATTTTTTTTCTAGATACTTCGAGAGCTAAAAATCCAGAAGATTTCACCGGTCTGTCCATCATCCCAGACTACTTAAAGATGCTGAGTGATGTAACAGAAGATGCCCTCGAATCCAGAAAAAAGTCTCACTTGAAGAAAAAGTTGCAGCAGTACATGCTTCCTTTGCTACTAGCGTACAAACTGAAATTCTACAGCCTTGTTCCATTAATGATGGGAGGCTTAATTTTACTTGTAGGCTCTACGGGGCTAGCGGGGTTTTTCTTTGCCCTCTTCGCAACAGCGGTAGTACTGAAAACGAAATCGCACTAATCGAGGAAATCCAGTACATTTTTCATTCTACATTATCGATTTATTAAGTCAAATTACCTTCCATAATTATGTTTTTAACCCTGGACTTCCAACCTTCGTATGAACCCCATTAAACCTAATCATTCGGCAATTCTATGATCAATTTTTTGGGTGAATGTTTTAAATTAAAAACATATATTTTGTTATGTTTATTAGACAAATATATTGATAAATAAAACAATTCATTTAAATTTAAAAAGAAAAAAAAAGAGATCATAAGTAAAAACATACATATAAATATTAAAATTTAAAAAAAAAATGTAAAATAGCTTTATATTTTTTGGCGAACCAACATTATAAGATTCTCATTACTTATAAAAAAATGTTAAATATAATTTTTAGAAGCGCTAGTCTCGCAAAAATCAACTCTATGCCAACCATAATGTTTCTAACCATTCGGCAAAATGACGAGTAGATTCGCAATATCTGGAAAAACTGTCTAGTTACCCGCCGGACACGACTGTCTCCCGAGAGACCGTGGCAAGCGGCGTGGCGAGCACTGAATTGACAAGCGACAACACGATGATCGGCGTGCACGGCAAAAAGAAACAGCCTATTTGGTATCGCGTATTCGTCGATACGACGAAGGTTAAGTGTCTAGGGTTAAAACACATTTACGAACATTTTTTTTAAAAGTAAGTACGCCCCAATTTATTGTTTTAAATTTCTCATCAGATGACGTCATATAGTTGTCATCCCGGACAGTATCTATGACGTCAGCGCCGGGCCAGAGGGCTTAGATTGTATTTTAATTTAGTATGTATAGGTATTATATATGTTTCATATAATCGTCAGTAGTCCATGTAAATCATTTATCAGTTTCCTAGTGTAAAAGTAGCTGAAGTATTGTTAATTGTAGTTTTTTTTTTTCATAAACCTTTTCATAAATTAATGTAAAGTACTTTTTCTATTAGTACTGAAAACGAAAAGTTAAAAAGAAATGAGAAAAAAATCCCCCTTTTCACTATGATATTTATGTGATAAAATGAATAGTATGTTAAAATTTAATATATTTTTATTTACATTAACGCTTTGTACAATAATAAACATTTTCCAATTGATTGGAGTAACTTATTGAAGCTTATAAACCTCATTGTGATATTTACTATTTGAAGATAATATATTAACAAATTTCAAATGAAACATGAAACAGAAAAGCCACAGAAAATAAAATAAAAAGTATCCGTCGCATGTGGGATCCAACCCAGGACCTCCTGTCTTATTGGGACAATGCTCTAACAGCTGAGCTGTTTGACACCTAATTGTCATTTTATCGATATAATACTTCGATTTTTAAAATTATTAATGTTATTATCAATTAAATTACCATTAAATTTTTCCTGCTCTCTTTTGTTTGATTACAAAGTTATACCCGAATATGTATACAATCTATATAATGTCTCGGATATATCACTCCGATTTTTTATTAATCTCTGTATCCTATTATATATATACATATTTGACCGGTCAGTGGCTGAGTTGGCATCGTGTTTGGGTCTCACCCAGGCGTCGTGAGTTCAATTCCTCGACTGGCTAAGTCCTCCATTACGACACAAGCAAAATCTTCCGCTTACTGTGATGGTAGTTGGAGATTTTCAAATATTGTCAGGTTATTCGTAACCAGGGAAAATTTGTTTTCTCTAAAAAAAATGTATATATACAAAATACAATGAGAAAAGAAAAAACTCCTAACTATTGATTTAGCAACAATTCCAATGGTGGAGAAATTGAATAAGTGTATATATGTATTAAAGATATACAAATATGGTTATCAGAAATTATATATTAAGGTTAAGGTATCATCGTGTCCACGAACTATTCGAATACAAAACGTTGAAACTAAGCGTGCGGAAAGCAATGCGATGCTCTGAACAGTCAAATACTTACATATATTATTAGCTTTCACCTACAACACTAATATAGAGAACCATTTACTGCTCCAGTACTTACTAAAAGTTCGATATAACTAACGAAACATCATTCGATTTACCAGGGGATTCTAGCTGTGAACTTCAACTAACTAAAATATTGGTTTATAAAAATACGATATCAGTTCTGGTTCCATGCGTCACTACCATCAGGGTTGGTATAAGAACTTAATTGGGAACTGCTAGTATTAATACACTTTAGCATGTCAGCCATCCTGAATATATAGATACTCATATTCCACTCCTGTATTATTTAGGTTTTGTTTATGTTACCTCTTCTCCAAAAACCTTGGCTGAAAATTAACACATTACAGCAAAAATGAAATATTCGATTTTTAATTATAAATTATTTTTATTGAGATTTTAAAACCTCATGTTAATATTTAATCATTGTAGAAGATAATATTAATATAACCTAAACGAAATATGAAAACGGAAAAAAACGACAGAAAATGAAAAGATTTCAGTCGCATTTGCGACTCAAACCTAGGACCTCTGACTATCCGGGGCAACCGCTTAATCAACTTAGCTAATGAGACCAGTTCAATATATGTCATCTTCATCGATATCGTATCTCAAATTCAAGATTTGCTATTATTATTTTCCATTTTTTATCCCATATTTATAATGCAGCTTTATAATGATTACAAAGTTCCTAAGGAACACAATTGCAAACTAGACAGTGTTTCGGATTAAAATGGAAAATAATATTACCAAATTCCATTATGAGGACTGCACCATCAACTTAAATCTTAATAAAAATTATACTAAACAACGCACATAAAAGATTTTATCCTATTCCTACCAATCACATTCATGACAACTCGAGAGGAAGTGTTGGAATGATTTTCTGTTTCGGCTTTAATCGCCTTTATTACTATAACATCTCCATCGATCTTTTTTTTATTCAAATTTCCACTGATACGAATTGATAATATCATGAATTAACATGCGAAACATCGATAGGCAACATGTATGATTAAAGTATAAATAAAGAACTGACAAAAAAAAATCGCCCGGACCACCTAATAAAAACTATGAACCCAGTGTCCATGAACAAAATAAACAAGACATTAACGATGGTCGAGCTTCCACAAATATCTAAAAAATAATTGATTACAAAAGGTGGGTACATGATACTTAATAAACAATTTACCTTACAACAGAAAGAACAACATCACACTATCAACCATCCAGACTGGAAGCCCTTATTACAGAAAACAAAATAAACTATTAGTGTGTTAGTAGGTTTGGTGTAAATGTTATTTTGTGAGTTTTTCAGCAGAAGTTTATCTAGGAACGACAACAATTAATAATAGACCAAACTCCACCACATATCTCTTTTATCAGAGTAAGTTTCCTGTGTAAGTATGTGCTCGTTTCGCTTTTGTAAGTAAAAAAACTATAGGTGCATTATTGCAGTTGATAAATTATAGTTCACTATTACTGCTACGTTCAATAATAGCCATTTATACGCGTGTATACATATTCGATGCGTATCTGCGGTTTCGGTGCGTGCATTCACAATGGTGTCAATCGCCCGTCCTTTAAACAAAGCATGTCAGATTCGAATAATGTCGCACGACATCCCATCACGTTAATTACGAAATCACAGCTTTAAGGTAATTACCTCAATTCGTCGCATTGACTTATTTTGTTTAAACCTATAAAGATATATAAACGAGGTTTTAATGAAACATTTGTAACGTAGAGTTCAACCGATAAACACCACTCGTGAAAGATAAAAACTGACTCTTTAAAACTATATCTTTAAAAGTTGCGGTGTCACCAAGCAAAGCTTTTGTGTTTCGTAATCACAACAATATAATCCGCTAGTGTTGAACGTTAAACAGAATAAACTAATTTCAAAGTGATATTGGCCAAAGCCGATTCATCTTTATCGAAGAATGATTCCTTGCTTGTGGTTTTCGTTTCGAAATTATACTAAGATTCATTAAAGATGAGTGTTGGGTGGCAAAGCATAAGTTCTAGTAAGTTGCCCGGGTTGTTTAATAATAATTATAGTTTTCCGGCTTCGCGAAGTCACACAGCATTTACTAATAATGATGTCAATAGACCTAGTAGTGCTGTCGATGACTTCAGCATGAGGATTATAACGAAAAATGGTACAGTGAGGGTTGAAAAATCACGTATTCCTATCACAGTCGTTGAGAAGGCAAAAGCAAATACAAAGAAAAATGATGATTCTAGAGGGGGTGAGTTACATTTATTTTTTATTACAACGGAGATTTAAAAAATGTTATTATATTGATACCTTAGTTCGATAGGGAAATAACTCAAAATTTATTGGTTTCGAGTTAATGATAAAAAATGATAAAGAAACTCTCCCTTCTCCTGTGTCAACAAAAGTAAGTATAATTCGTCATAATTATGTAGTCACATTTATGGAATTACAATGAAATCAGCACATTCTTAGTTCAATGAAACATGTCAAATATTTCCATTTGGAACTTAATAAATGTAGCCATTTACGCCTATGGTTGATAAACTACTTCATGTTGCATCTATTGTTATGTTATAGGTGGACAAAATAACTTTACATCAGAGCGATGTCTTTATGAAAATTTTTCAAATCCAGTTTTCTCAAAATGAGGAATTTTGTATTAATTCCCTATTGAACTAGCGTATCGATATGGTTCCCCACAAAATTTCTGCATGCAAGTAGATAAGGGGAATTCACAGTTATTGGTTAAGTGTTGTGAAGTTGGTGGATATTGGGAAAAGGAAAAGGGGCAAAGTTAGGTTAGGAGGAACCTCGCCATTGAAATCTGACATGATACACTAAACTTGATACGTTTATTTTATTTTAATGTACTGTTCAGAGCAATTTTTTTTTTCATTTCATTAGCACGTCGTGCTCTCTGCCTTTTGGATTTTCAGATTAAAGTGCCTAAAAAATATGATTCTTAATCTTAATATATTTCATTAAATAAATCGATTCTTCATGATTTTAGGGGCAACTTCGGAAATTATTTTCGGGTTAGTGGTATTTTTTTAAATATCATATTTGCTATGTAAATATGATAAAATCAAATAAATTTTTTTTTTAAATTCAAAGCAAAACACATAAAACACGTTTTTGGGTCATTATTTTAAATTATGTACGGCAAATTTATGTTCCAACGTAAATTAAACGTTATTTAATTTAAATTTAAGCCCACCATAATGCTAACTTTAACATTTTTTTAAAATTTTATAATTCATTATATTTTCACAGTAGACGGGGTAATTTATTTTTATTTATTTGTAAACATTAACCCACAATAATCATAGAGTTGTTTCTTAAATCATGAATAATCGGTTTATTTAAGGAATATATTTCATAGTTTAAAACAGAAAAAAAATCAATCCGTACTAGATATTAGCTATACATTTTGTTAAAAAAAAATGGTGAGAATTTTGGCCTCAAATCCAATATTCAGTTTTGTATGAAACAGACCACGTATCCGTTTCTCTTAACTATAAAAAAATTAACACTTAATCGTAAATCTTAAGGTAATTAGTTAAGTGTTAGTAAAGCTGATCAATTTTTTTTTTTATTATTATCAACATTTGAAATATTATAAAACTATCCACACAAAAAGAAATATTTAAAATAGTGGTATTCCGCCGACCGCGACATCCCCAAATAACCCTGATAACACGATTACAAAATATCATGATTGGATTCTCGCGTCTGAAATCGCGCCGGCAATTGAGTGACATTTTTAAAATCGTTAATAGGTCAAAAAAAAAGTGTACGCATCTCCTTAAATTTTGAAAATGTAAACATTATACTGTTTGCAATAAAAATAAGACAAAATTAATATCTCTAAAATCAATATTAATGTAAGAACCATATCACAAAGAAAATATGAAACGTTTAAATTAGAAACATTCAACAGAAATATTGAACTAACCATCGCCCTGTCTCCCGCATGTGTAACTAACTAACCATTGCACTGTTTCCCCGTAGGGGTAGGCAGAGCGAATGGATTGCCAAACAACTCGGTCTTGGCACACACTTCTTCCTTCATTCATATTCATACGTCGTCGCGTACATTCTTTTCTGTCTTACATGACACATTTCAAAAATTTAATTCACATGATCGTGCCATGTATTCCTCGTGCGTCCCTGGGTTTGTCATTCATTCACACTCGCGTTATATATTCCCCTTACTTTTTTCATTCGCTTTACGTGCCCAAACCTTCTAAGCGTATCTTTATTAATCTTACTCTTTACGCTTACATCATCCTTGCGAATTCCAACATTTTTCACATAATACATGGTCCAACGTACATTCTCCTCAGAGATCTAATTTTTACAGCATTCAGTTTACTTTCATCCTTCCTCTGCCAGTTTCATACCTCACTGCCATCATGGTTGGAATGGAGATATTCCATTGTGGACTGCTAACTTCGTTTCTTTGAACATTTTTTTGTTTTTATATATTTTTTTATCAACGAAATTAATATATTTTCCAACTGACCTATAAAAATTACACAAACCTAAATGTCATGATTGCTTCTTTAAAATATATTATAATACGTATAATGTTATTTTTCTTAATTTTTCACCTGTTACTATTTTTCTTTTCTTCTCTACCTTTTAGTGTAATATAATTACTTTTTCTATATCCATTAGGTACTCGACGCATCATGAAAACACTTTGTAAACAAATTGATGATGAAAACAATTTGTAAACAAATTCATGACCTTACTTTTATGTTAAATCTATCATTATGTAGTACTTGTTATCACTCTGTTAAATATTCCTAATAAGCAAAAAACAATACATAATTACATAGCACACATAAAATTAATTACTGAACGATAGTTTAAATTATAATATAATAATTAATAAATAATCACTTTCCTTCTTAAAACTTAGGTTTTGGCTGCGAAATGAACTTCTTTCGGTTTTATGTGCTTTAATGATGAACCATTTTTTATTTATTTTTAGCAGAAAAAATCATTGACTATGTTTATGGAAACAATCATATCCCAGAGCCACTCTTCGACACATTATCCTGGACACAAGATAAAGACGACAATGACAAAAAGAAAAAGAAGAACAGGAGGCATACCAAGAAACACAAACATAAATTAGGACACGGAGGTGGACACGGCGATGGACATGATCAAGGATCTGGCGAAAAGTACTGCAACGGCAAAGAACACAAGCATGAACATGAAGAAAAGACCGATAAAAAGTACATGATGCCGATGATGATTGGAGTTATGACAGCCAAAGCGGTGATATTGCCCATTGTACTGAAGATGTTGGCGATATTTTCTATAAAAGGTTAGAACATTGCTCTATTATTTTTAATTTATTTCTCATTTGATTTTAGAAAAGCCATTAAAATTGGCAGTGAATTTATTCGACTTTCATATAACAAATATTACAGAAAAAAATTATAATAAAAAGACCCTTTCATGTTTATCTCTATTTAATTTTTATTTTAATGACTAACACAGACCCGTGAAAAATCACGGAATATTATAATAAAAATGGAGTATATTTAAATGTTTTAAAACTATTTAAAAGTATTTCAAAATGTAAAGGTAATTTTTTTTTTAAATTTAATTTATAATAAAAGTTCTTAATTTTTTTTTTTGCAACGGCCGAGAATCGAACCCAGATCAACTGCTTGCAGGCAACTATGTTAACCATTTATTACCACACTACTATTTAAATGTATTATATATATTTATTTATAGGTACTGAAAATAAGAATTGTTTAATTTGAATGCTACGCACAGTTACGTATTTCGTACTTATACCACATCTGAAATAAAGTTGTTTTTATAAAAATAAAAATAAGTTTGTCGCACTTTTGGTTTTTAATCATAACCGCAACATGTTCATAAATAATGTTAAAAACTAAAGAAATCAATATTATTCAACACCTATAAGATTTAACTGCATTGTTTTGGTAAAAAAAAAAAAACATTTTTTTACTGACGGAAATTTTTGGATCTGCTTTCATGCCATTTTCATTACAAAGAACTGATAAAATAATCAGGTACTACGGGGAGAAAGGCGGGTACATGCTTTTTGTGTCGCTATTACAGCCGCGTTCATCTGCCGAACTAACTTCTCAAACACTGTAACCATAGACACGAACCTGTGATCCGAGGCTTCGCTTCGCCGCCGTTAGGTGTCGTTATTTTTTTTTAATAATCTTATTTTTACGAGCATGAAAATGAACTTACTGACATTTCATTAAAAAACCATGTCATTGAACTAAAATAAAACAACATATATTTCTAAATCAAACAAATTTGAAAAAAAAATTATTAAAAAATTGATAAATCTCCGAAAAAACCAAAATCAGTTAACATTATCATAAAAAATGTTGTATTACTCTATTTATAAATCCCCAGCTTATTTTTTAATTATTTAATTTAGTTACACACGGCATATTATTTTGCAACAATAAGGCAACCGGTTTCGGTATAATCAAGCCTTCATTAGGGCCCATAAAAACTTTTTTTATGATCATAATTTGTCGCAGGAAAGCAATACTGCTGTAACCACCACCACCCACGAAAATGCTTTGTATACACCATTCTAAAGGGTTTTTTTCTGCGTAGATCTACCTGGGTTTTATGACTTTACAATGAAAAATAAGACCTGTACGGCGTTGGAAAAACTCTTCGTTTTGTTAATATTACGTTTTGTAATTGATATAACAAACCTCAAAATCCTGCATTTTTTTACACTGAGTGTTACAGCAATATTGCTTTCCTGCGATGAATGTGAACAATCGGATGGATATAAGTTATATCTGCTGGAAAAGTCAAGAGAAGACAATCACTTAAATTAAATTAATTAAATTTGTTTGTATTAACTATTATGTTTACCATCTACTTTATGTTATTTTTTTATATATAATTACCATTTATTAATTAATTCTTTATTATTTTCTTCTTAAATATTTCAATACTTTTATTTGATTTTTTTATTATATTCATTTCTCCATTTATATTTGCATATATCTCATGTAATATGGCAGATCGAACTATTCACCAAGTCCTTCCGGATTAAAAACTCAAATATATAAATAAAGAATAATAAATTAAATTCTCTATCTATACGGTATCCGGAAACAAGTAGTACAAGCGGGAAACTGGTGAATTTAAAACCCAATTTTTCGATCTGCGTATTTCAATTAGATTTGTAATTTAATTTTTTCAGCAACTAAATGAATAAAAATCTTTGTTAGCTGGGTCCTCGCTTCCACGCATTTTAAATAACAATAAATAGATCTCAGTCAAATTTTACCCATAAAATTCCATCGTTGAAATCGATTTACTGAAAAACAAAAGCTCAAATCAAAAAAGTTGTATTCCAAAATCAACTCCAAATATGATGTAGATTCACCGGTTTCCCGCATGTACCACGAGTTCCCGAATACTATATATTTTCATAGAAATCGAACCCAAATCTTTCAGATTCGACGTACAAATTTTCAACTTTAATAAATTCTGTAATAAAATTGTGCCTAAGATGATTAAGAGTGTAATATTTTGTTGGTTTCCAGGATTCTTCCTTTCAATACTCGCCATCATCATCGGCTCAGTCCTCGCTGTGAAGAAGATGACAGAACCTCATCATTACCATTGGGAAGGAAAGGATCACGGTGGAGATACGAAGGTAGAGATCGTACCGGTTCCCGTCCAAGAGAACTATCACCACTATACCAAGCATGATGAGGTGGTTCACGATGGACAAAGTCATCATCCTTACAAGTCTTACTTTTGATATAATTAGCTCACTTGTCTTCTTCTTAGCCATTTCCCAGACTGTATGGATGAAAGGAAAGATTCGTAGTGTGTATTATTTTGAAGGAAGAGATCGTTCTCAGGCCTAGACATATCTACACTTTACCAAGCACTACGAGGAGATGGCAGTTCTGATGCACCCAGATATCTTCACTATTGAATCATTTTATCGATTCCATAAGTTTTATTTCTTCATTCGCCGTAAACCCAATTTTTTTATCCTATACATTCAATACAGCCAATTTACATGATTTTTTACTTAACCCTTCATAATTTAACAAGTATGTTGAAGTCGTTCAAAATAAACATATAAATATCTTCTTCCTCTTTTTCTACTCAGGCGCAAACATCTACATAATCATCCTCCGTCAACACCAAGCACAGCCTCTCCTTGCACTTCCTCCGGAGTGGCTTATCTCACCTGGGTCTGGGGCGGCCTATTGGCACTCAGAATTTTCAGCGGAATTTTATCTATTGACATTCTTAATACGTGCCCATGTCACCTCAGTTGCATCTTTTCTACGAAGAGTGGCAGTGGTTCGATGCTTATTAGCTCATCTAGGATCGTCCTTATTCGATCCCATTTTGTGACTCCTGCCACTCCTTTAAAATATTTCATTTCGGCAGCTTGATCCTGGAATGTGTTCACTCGTTCATTAACCAGATCTAGTGAGTAGAATTAAAGATGGGGCGATATACTGATTTGTACACCGCCAACTTTGCTCAGCTTTCTTTGTCATCGAACTGCAAATAAGACGCAGCACACTGCTTGCCGCGCCTATTCTACGCTCTTTTTTTCCATATTTCCGGTAATTGCTTGAGAATTTGACCCCCAATGTGTTTAAATCGGTCGACTTGTTTCAACTTTAAAAATAAATATAGAAATTACTCTGTTTGTGCAGTACCTTTCTTCAAAATTCAACACAACGAATGTTCTCACAAACGGAGATCATTCTTGGACGTACACATTTAAAGGATCTCTCAGTTCTGCGTAAAAGAAAACACGCCAGCTATCATCCTATCCTGTAATCTTCATCCAGAACATAACAAGAAACATTTAAGGATTGTAATGTAACAGTAATGGTACAAACATCTAGTAATGGACCGAGAGCATATCTCATTACTAGACAAGCACGATGACCCAATGCATTGGGAACACAGCTATCTTGTCTTTACTCAGTGGCTTGTAGTCCATAAAGGCTAAAAAGCTGTGCTTACCCTAATAAAAACGAACCATGTAACTAATATAATTAAAAAATACGTCAAATTTTTGATCATAATGATTTTTTTTTTATTTCCCAATCGTTTTACATAAGTAATATATTATATTTTTATACTTTTTAGGCGATACATTTTTTTTTGAAGCATTCAATGCCCAATTTATAGCCGAACCTTATAACCTACAGACAGCCTACCTTTGGTCATAGAGCAATGCACGCCGCTGCCTTTACTGTAAGTTCTATTGCGCTATTTGGGCTAAACCTGAAAATATACTCGTATATAAAGTAAATAAAAGAACCACGCAGTGGTAGGAATATATTATCTTATATCTATACTAGCTCTAAGATGTGGTAAAAACAAGTCAAATGATTCTACCTTCTAAACCAGGTAAAACATTAAGAAGAAAATAATCAGGTTGGTGGTTCGAAAAAAAAAGATAATTTCCAGGCTTTTTCATGGAATCTTTCCCCTGACACGATGTCGTGTTATATAGGAAACTAACCATTGTAATTAGTGACGATTTTTGCATCGATTGTCTTATTCCTACCCTTATCTTTGTAGAGTAAATAGGCATCATGACCTCATTCGTACTTCCAAATATGTCTATCTTTTCCTCCGGTTTCTGATTTTCCATCCGATCTAGTCTCTCCGGAAAATGACACAAATATTTTCAAACAACTTCCTAATATTATACAATATCCTTATACTTGAAATTGATTCATTTCTGTTCCTATTCGTTATCTTCCAAGTTAAGTAAATGCTTCGAAAGGTTGCAGGTACAGTAAGATCCATAATTTATTTATTATTATTAATTGATATTTTGTTTGATTCGTAGAGCTCCATTTATTTGTTTTGATTATAAAGTAAATAAAATTTAAATCATATGTGTATCCATTTCTATTTAAAATGCTATTTTAATAAATAAATATCTATATTAGATGTATAATCATTTTAAATTGAATTAATAAGAAGCATTTCGTTTACACCACTGTTTAATATAAAAATATCAACGTAATAATAGTTGGATGGTTTGTATAGCACGGTTTTTGTAAAACATCACCTCAGGGGTGCTGTACAAATATTACTTGCGAGGGTTTATGTTTATGTTAATGTTTATATGTTAATGTGTATATTGTAAACAGTGGTGTATACAAAATACTTATTATTAATTCTATAAATATCTACGTGTTAAACCAATGGATACTTCGTCAGGATACAACGTGTACTGAAAAATAACTAAGCATAAGAATAAACGAATTAAAAACAAAAACCTTTTTTTATGTAATTTAACTATTTTATCTGTGTTTCTTTTCGGTTTCGTATTTCATTAGGATATCTTTAATATTATCGTATTCAATTATTAAAAATTTCAATGAAGTTTATAAGCATCAATAATTATTAAAATAAATTGAAAATTCTTCCTAGACTTGTAGAAAAAGTCAATAGATATTCCGTATAAATTAAAAATCGTGTCGAAATATCCGAGAAACTATCTAGATTGCAATTATATTCGGGTAGAACTTTATAATCATCTTAAGGACAGCAGCCAATAATATGGGATTCAATGGAGGATAATATTGACAAGTCTTAATTTTGAGGTATGATATCGATGAGTTTGGCGTAAAGTGAACTGGTCTCATTAACTCGGTAGAGCGGTTGATCCGGTAAGATGGGATCCTGGGTTCGATTCCCAGATGCGACTGATACCGTTTTTATTTTCTTTTTTTTCGGTTTCGTATTTCATTTAGGATATTGTTAATATTATCTTCATCGTTGATTATATCATAACCACTTATGGTTTACAAATTGCATCTCCAAGTTCATCAATCAATTACACAAAACGGTAAATACTTTGTACAATGCATGTGACCAATCAACGTAATACTGCGTTCATTATTATTTGTAATATGTACATGCAGATAATATAGAGTACCATATTTTCTTTTTCTTTTCTTTTCTTATCACACGTTTAGAAGAATCCTTTGGTTTAAACGGTGGCGTTAAGAATTGGCTGACATCGTATTTAACCAATCGTTTACAAGCAGTGAAGATAGGGCAAAACCAATCAAAATATGCAACCCTTTCATCCGGAGTACCCCAGGGGTCCGTTCTGGGTCCTCTGCTTTTCATCATTTTCACAAATGATGTAGCTAAAATAATAGAATCGTTCGGTCTTCAATCCCACTGCTATGCTGACGACCAGCAAGTTTATTTCTACTGCTTACCAGAAGAAATAGACAGACTAAAAACTCGCATAGCTGAGTGTCTTGAAGCAATAACTCGCTGGATGACCTCAAATAGATTGAAGCTGAATCCGTCAAAAACTGAGTTTCTCTGGACCGCCACAAGCAGACGTCAGCATATTATTGATAACTCCCCAATAAATATTTCGGGAAGTGACATTACTCCCAAGACGTGTGTTAAATTACTCGGTGTCAATCTGGATGCAGACTTTTCCCTTAAAAGTCAAGTAAACAGAACTGTAAGTACAGGGTTCTTTCAACTAAGGCAAATAAAAGCAGTACGGAGAAACCTGCCAACAGAGGCAACTAAACTGCTTGTCAATTCGTACGTTGTGTCACGTCTAGATTATTGCAACGGAATATATGCGAGTCTCCCCAAATACCAAATTAACAAATTGCAATCAGTATTCAACGCTGCAGCAAGACTTATCACCGGCGTATCTAAATATTCTCACATTTCAGAGCATCTCAAAAATCTCCACTGGCTCAAATGTCCTGAAAGAATCCAGTTCAAGCTCTGCTGGATGGTATTTAAGTCACTTAACGGAATGGCTCCGGCTTACTTATCAGAACTGTGTATTCCCGAAAATACCAACTCACGACAGTCCACCCTTAGGTCAGCAGCGTCATCAGCTATCGGCAGGTTGAAGGAACCAAAGCGCACACCTAATACTAAGTTCGGTGATCGTGCTTTCGGAGTGTCAGGACCTAAAGCCTGGAATGAACTACCGCATGACTTAAGAATTATCAAAGACTCAACAGAATTCAGAAGTAAACTTAAAACACATCTTTTCAGACAATCGTATCCATAAATTCACCTGTAAATTGCTTAGCTAGGCTGGCCGGTTAGTACTTACCTAAAGTCATTAAATAAAATAAAAATATAATTAAAAATTCACGCATCGGTGCGCAAATGCGTCCACAGCCCGCAACACTGTAAACATCCAAAGTGTAAAATAAAAAATAAAAAATAAATAAATAAAAACGTTAATATTTATTAAAAGCTTCTTACGCCGAGTAAAGTAATTTTATAGATATTTTCGAGTCCTAAAATTCATTTTATGAATACTTTTCAGTCCTAAAAATTAATACCAATAATTCAATAAATACCAACTCTTCTTGTGCCACCGATCATCTAATAAATGTAACATCAATAGAAAAGGAGAAACAAATAACCATGTAAAACTATCATCTCTATAATTAAATTTTCTAAAACTGTGTTCATCTGAAGCGACCTGCCAGGTAAGTATGTTTTTCTGTATCTGTCTGTACATAATTAGTTAAGAAATATTTGTACAGCGCCCTTGAGGTGATTTTTCACAAAAACGGCGCTATACAAGTCATCCAACTATTATTATTATTATTAACACTGTTTAATAGAGAAATTTGGATACGCTTTGTACGCAGGGGACATAATATTGGAAACGTTGTATGTTATTGGAGATGCTATAATTCAGGTACTTATTTGAAATATTTATGATTCACTTTTAAGAAAAGAAAAACAAATTTTGTGTTGTGCGGTACAGGGCAGTGATTTGAATAGAATACATCTTCATAAATGCGATTCATCCCTCGATAAGAAACAAATTAAGGTATTAGACTTGCATTAATTTTAATACAATAAGATAAAGTGTAATTAGGATGCCTAAGCAATGCAATAATGGTACTCGCAGGTAAATTGAATTTAGGAATAGGAAAATCTCAAAAGGTGAGTTTGCAGTTTGCATCAAAATTCTGTTAGGCTTGTCGTGCATCTTAGTTTCGGGAGGAGTTTATTCCAAGCCTTAGGCACTGATACTCCTAAAATGCCATCTTAGAACTTAGAATTTGGATTTCGTTTAGGTTGAGACTGGTTGAAAGAGACTCCTTAACCTCTCAAGCCAAAGTCTCTTGACCTCTTGAGGAGAGTGAGAGGGATGGATTAATACTTCCGTCACTCCTGAACACATTGACCTCTTAATTCCTACCTACCATTCATACATTTATCCTTCCGAGAACATCATCTGTTGTCTTTCCTTAAAAGTCCCTCCACCCAGCATTCTTAAAGATGCCATAGGCTCTGGAAATTATTAAAGAAAATTATTTTCCTCAAGGCCCACATATGTGAAGTTAAAATAAATAAATAAAAAATATTAATACGTAGGTACTCTTAAAAAACATTTACTTCATGGCTTCCCATAATTGTAATATAAATAATGATCGGCCGGTTTCGGAAGTACCCTTCCTTCGTTAGAACAATATTAAAAGTATTAACAAAAGATACAAAATAATGACAGACATACATAAATATTGAGGTGTTGGGGTAGAAGATGACCAAAGGGGAAGGGCTAATTAGGGTTTTTTCGGGAGAACTTTGTTTTGACCAAAGAATAGTAATTCTTTTCATGTATTTACTTTAAAATAACCATAACAAAGTTTTTGAACCTGCGTTTTCTTCAGCCTTGCATTCAACCATTAATCTATTGAATACGGTATGTAATATTTTCTGATGAACGGAAGATATTTATAATTTATTCTTCTTAACCAGCAAAACATATCGCCATTATTTTGTTACTTGGATATTAAATCTATGCACAAATAAGATCGCATGATTCTTGATTTTTAGGGCATGCGTAAATTAATATTTGCTTTTGGTATTCGGGTTAGACAAATTAACACGACTTACTTTGTCATCCTGGCTTGAATTTCATTTAACAAAAATGTCGTTTGACGCCTTGGCAGTGAAAGTTTGGCCAAGGTTACGTCTTTTATTCAAGTTTTATTGACGTTACCTGAATATTATAATATTGAATAATATTTTAATTGCATCACAGATCACCTCTCAGAAATTTCGTGGCCAATTTGAATATTAAAGAGCGTGATGTGACGGCATGATTGGAATGTATTACTTATATCGTAGCAGATCAACGAAAACTTTAAAATCTAACATTTCATAAAATAATAATACAGAATTTATAAAGCGCTGTTACGTATTATTTCACCTACAAGTACGCTTTAGTATAAAAAATAATGAATACCATATTCCATTCAGTGTATTCCTACAGTGCTCCTTTTATATTCTATCCATACACATACGAGTATTCTATTTAATTTTTAATTATTAATTATTTAAAAAAAAAAAAACATCAATGTAATATTTAATCATTGAAGAAAATAATATTAATATAACCTAAATGAAAGATGTAACCGGACAAAAGGACAGAAACTAAAAAGATTTCAAATATAGCTAATGAGACCAGTTCAACTTGTGTCATCTTCGCCGATATCATATCTCAAATGCCCCTAATAGGCAGAGGACCTGGGTTCGAGTCCCAGATGCGACTGAAATCGTTTTTAGTGTCTGTCGTTTTGTCCGGTTTCATCTTTCATTTAGAATATGTTAATATTATTATCTTCAATATTCTATTTAAATATTCTTAAAATATTATATACTATCTTACTTATTCTTAACATTATTCCTACAGTGCTATTTGGGTACATATTAATCTACTAATATTACAGATACAGAGATAATAGATTCACAATAACAGTGCAAAAACAGCAACATTTAAATGCGGGAGTCAGGTTATGTATAGCAAAACCTGAGTTTACATAAAAATGTTTAACAAGGAGGAAATCGAAACCAAACAATTACCGGAGACTTGAGAAAATCGACTTTTACAATAGATTGAAGAGAATTAAAAATTTATCTATAGTAGGAATTTTAAAATAATTTTGTTTTTAAAACCCGTTTAAATTCAGTTAATTTCTGAATGTAAGAGCACGTATGCATACTATATGCGTTAATTATGCGTTACGTACTAAAAAGAAAATCGACACAAAATCGGTACTTGTGGGTTATGTATAACCCACCACATAAATTTTAATATTTGAAAATTAGTCAAATTAAATCATGTGCTTATTTTCATATAAATATAATTATAAAAAAAGCTTTTTTAAATAGCCTTAAATATATTTTGTATTAAATATAAAATAGGTGTTTAGGCTAGTCTCTCTTATTAAAACAAAATAATTTAAAAAATTAAGATAACTATAAATCTATTAGATTTGGTTGGGTTTTTGTTAGTTTTTTTTTAATAAAAGGAACTAACCTAAAACCTGTTTACCTAAATGTTATGTAACTAACTAACCATCACGCCGTATTTCCGCCAGGGTAGGTAAAGATGATAGACCGTCACACAACTCTCTACTTGCTTTAATCACATTCATGCATCGTCCTGTATATAATATTCTCTTATTCTGACTCTTTACATAACCAGACTCGAGTATTTGGTTCACTTGATCGTGCCACGTATTCTTATGGCGTCCACGACTTCTTCTACCGTTCACATTAGCATGAAATATTATTTTAACACTCCTTTCTTCGTTCATCTGCTCATTGAATTCTTTACGAATCTCGAATTTTTCACAAGCTTATACATGGTTTTACCACGATAATAAATAGATCATTTAAGTTATTTCTTATAGCTATGTTTGGTGCTAGTACATCCAACTTCTTCCTGATCTTCATATTATTCTCCTCAACTCGGTTATCCTACATTTTCTTCATTGTCTCTGGGCAGTTGGGGCTCTTGGGCGGTTAACATTTTTTTTAAATATATTGTACGAACATGTTAATATTTTTTAACACTTTATTTCTAATTTTGAAACAATGGGCAGTTTGGTCTCTTGGGCGGTTAACATTTTTTTTAAATATATTTTACGAACATGCTAATAATTTTTAACACTTTATTTCTAATTTCGAAACATTGAATTCATGGTGGAATTGCATTTTATTATGATTTTTTAAAATTAAAAAACAACTTTCTCCTACTTATTTGCTTAAGACTGGTTCGGTTTAACCTTACAACGGGCATCTTCAGACTGGTACAATTTAAACTAAATCAATGGTATATATAGTGTTTATGTAAGGAGTACTATATCTTGACTGAGAAATTTGCTTTGTTGTTGACAGAGCGGCTTTAAAAATATTAGATACACCAAATGGGGCTCACTGCTGACATAAATACTATATATACCTTAGATTTAGTTTAAATCGTAAGTGTCTGGAGATACCCGTTTTAAGATGAAACTGTTCCAGTGTGAAATAAACAAGTAAAAGAAAATCATAAATATTTTTTAATAAAAAAAAATCAAAAAAACTTTTAAGAAATTCTTGTTTACACCACCGTTTAATATATAAATATCAATATGTTTCTGAAACTTCTCTCATCAGAATGACAATTATAGACAAATAATAAACATAGAAAAATAATAATTTAAAAATAGACAAATTTATAAATAAGTCATGTGTAAGGTGGTGTAGGTAAATTATTACATAATTATGTCCATGTTTGTAATTTGTCTATTCTTACATTGTTATTTTTCGATGTTTAATATTTGTCACTATTTTTCAGTACATTGTTTATCTTGATGGGGGAAGCTTCGCTTTCGAAACATGTTGATATTCATATATATGTATATATTTTAAACAGTAGCGTAAAAAAAGAAATTCTTATTAATTTTATTGATTATGACATCACAAAACAATTATACATTTATTAAAGAAAAAAACCTCGTAATTATTAACGCGGTTCAAAATCTAAATAATATTCTAAAATTTGTTAACTTAAGCAAATAATGTGTCAACTATTTTAGAACATTTTGCCTCAATGCTGCATTTATCTTAAAACCCGATGATTAATATTTTTTTGATTTTGACTCATAAGATATTTATGTAGGACAAACGATTTATTAGAAATCGTAAGTATTTAAATACAATAGTTACATACTCATATAAATATTGCTAACGAGGTAACCAAAGCGTGAAAGAAAATTTTTACGCGTATTGTCTGTCCAGATTGTAAAACATGTCTAACGATTTTACTTAGTAAGCTCATAGGTACCTATATCTAAGTGCGATAAAAACGTTTTGATTTTTCCTCGGTCTGTGACCAAAAGAAAGTAACTCGCACTTACGTGCTTAATTTATGATAAGTAACGTGAACTCAAATGTACCCAACGCATTTACTTTCTTTCTTATGAAAAGTAACAAAATAAATTGAGGTGTACGCATACGAGTCGCATGTTCTCGGAGCAAGTGAGTACATATTATAGAATCTTCATTTTTAGGGAGTGTTATGTTGTTGGAGGAAATTAATATGGAATGAGGAGGAATGCAGGGAGGTTTGAATTATCTAGCTATTCAGATTCAGTTACTTGTAATTTATAAAGCTATTTAGCCTGGGTATTTCTGGTAAAAAAATTATTATAATTTATTTTAAAAATCTTATTAAATTTTTTTTTTATTAAATTGTTTTTTGTGTGTCTTTTAAAACTGAGAAT
>JAHDVE020000877.1:0-52563 GCA_022606495.2 Halesus radiatus
TGCATTTCCTGTAATGTTCGAGAAACGGAGAACTTTGTGCTTATAAGTCCGTTTAAAAAAAGGCTAACTAGTTTTTCACAAATCGACAAACTAAAGAAAATAAAGAGAAGTGAAGAAAAGCGAAGAAAGTATAGAAAAATAACAATGAAACCTAACCTAACCTACCATAACCTAAACTTCATTTAATGAATAAAGATAAGCAAAAATCTAATCACTGAATTGAAAATTCATTTGTATTCACCACTTTATTAATATATACTCGTACATATCAAAATGTTTCGGAAGCGATGCTGTTTTCACGAGGAATATATAGAATGTATTGTAATATATAATATTTTTATATTAATGTATTCCATATATTCCTGATGAGGAAAGCATCGCTTTCGAAACATGTTGATATGTATATATTAATAAAGTGGTGAATACAAAGTAATTTTTAATTATTTTATTAATAATGTCGTATTTAGTTTAATAAACGGTTTACTTAGTTAAAAAAAATCTGCATGTTTAGTGACTTCAATAATATCAACACTATAAAAACATTGTATGTGTCACTAGTGTATTCTATGTAAACATTGTATGTGTCACTAGTGTATTCTATGTAAACATTGTATGTGTCACTAGTGTATTCTATGTAAACATTGTATGTGTCACTAGTGTATTCTATGTAAACACTGTATGTGTCACTAGTGTATTCTATGTAAACATTGTATGTGTCACTAGTGTATTCTATGTAAACATTGTATGTGTCACTAGTGTATTCTATGTAAACACTGTATGTGTCACTAGTGTATTCTATGTAAACATTGTATGTGTCACTAGTGTATTCTATGTAAACACTGTATGTGTCACTAGTGTATTCTATGTAAACATTGTATGTGTCACTAGTGTATTCTATGTAAACATTGTATATATCACAAGTGAGGAGTCATATCGAATACAATTCCACAGTTTGGAATTATGAAGTTCATTCACATACTATTGAAAGAATCCATCATAAATTCATAAGATACGTACATTTTTGAATGGGTATTCCGTGACAATGCATAAGACTACAATTATCTACATTATTCATAAAATTTATAAAAATTATCTGAACGTGGAATTATTTGCGATTTAACTAACTAACCATCACGCCGTTTCCCCGCAGGGGTAGGCAGAGAGGACGGACCGCCAAACAACTTTGCGATTTTTTGCGATTTAACATGTTTATTTAAGATTGTGAATTCGATGTTTCATATCCCCGAATTGGTATGTTTGATTTCTTTTCATGTTCCTGGCAGGACAGTTACAAGACAGTACCTACCATTTTATTGTGACAATTTTACTTCAACGTGGCAATATTATACTTCTATGCGATGGATTCAACATCTGGGATATTTTATATATTTGGTACATCAATGTTACAGTATAAGCATGCACGCGTGTCACGTCTAGATTACTGCAACGGGATATATGCGAGTCTCCCCAAATACAAAATTAATAAATTGCAATCAGTAAACGCTGCAGCAAAACTTATCACCGGCGTATCTAAATATTCTCACATTTCAGAGCATCTCAAAAATCTCCACTGGCTCAAATATCCTGAAAGAATCCAGTTCAAGCTCTGCTGGATGGTATTTAAGTCACTTAACGGAATGGCCCCGGCTTACTTATCAGAACTGTGTATTTCCGAAAATACCAACTCACGCCAATCCACCCTTAGGTCAGCATCATCATCATTGTCGTCGGCAGGT
Organism: Halesus radiatus; assembly: GCA_022606495.2. Taxonomy (NCBI): domain Eukaryota; kingdom Metazoa; phylum Arthropoda; class Insecta; order Trichoptera; family Limnephilidae; genus Halesus; species Halesus radiatus. The sequence continues at coordinate 1,737 of JAHDVE020000877.1, forward strand.
TAAAGAAACCAAAGCGCACACCTAATACTAAGTTCGGTGATCGTGCTTTCGGAGTATCAGGACCTAAAGCCTGGAATGAACTGCCGCATGACTTAAGAATTATCAAAGACTCGACAGAATTCAGAACTAAACTTAAAACACATCTTTTCAGACAACCGTATCCATAAATTGAAGAAATCCACCTGTAAATTGCTTAGCTAGGTTAGCCGGTTAGTACTTACCTAAAGTCATTAAATAAATAAAATAAAAAATAAAAAAAATAATTCACGCATCGGTGCGCAAATGCGTCCACAGCCCGCAACACTGTAAATAACCAAAGTGTAAAATAAAAAGTTAATATTTATTAAAAGCCTCTTACGCTTTTTAAGGTAATTTCATAGATATTTTTGAGTCCTAAAATTCATTTTATGAATACTTTCCAGTCCTTAAAATTATAAGTATCTCAATAAATACCAACTCTTCTTGTGCCACCGATCATCTAATAAATGTAACATCAATAGAAAAGGAGAAACAAATAACCATGTAAAACTATCATCTCTATAAATAAAATTTCCAATAAAACTGTGTTCATCTGAAGCGACCTGCCAGGTAAGTATGTTTTTCTGTATCTGTTTGTACATAATTAGTTAAGAAATATTTGTACAGCGCCCTTGAGGTGATTTTTCACAAAAACGGTGCTATACAAATCATCCAATTATTATTATTATTAATTAGTACGGTTTTTTTCATTGCGTAGAGCTAGGTTATTTGAAACTATTCAAGTCTAGACAAAAGTGTCAAATTATCTTGTAACTTTTTAATATTATCTATTATAATACACATGTACATTATCAATATTATTTGTAAATATCCTTGTAAAAGTCTGTAAATAAAAAAAATTACGTGTGCCAGTTGTTTGCCTTCCGAAGGCACAATCAAACTGTGCTAAAGCCACTTTTTATTATAATTTTTTTTATGTGACACCTCACAAGAGTGCCCCACTCTGTACGGAGCACATAGAGGGGAACTATATCGCCACCCGGTTGGGTAACGTTGTGAGGCGGGTTAAACAGAAAGAATTTCCTAATGGGGGTCTTGAAGACAGACGGTATAATTATTAAAAAAATTACGTAAAACAAATTTAATGATGTTATTATTAGGTTCTATAATATTTTTATTTTTGTGACAGCTGTTTCAGCGTTCAAGGCTATTTATATTATAAGAGAGATCTATTTATATTATTTCTATGTACACCCTTACAGTTTTCATTTTTTTCAATTACGCAAGTATATTTGAATGGTTATTACACTGTTCAGTTTCCCTACTAAAGGGCTACAAAATTAGCGAGTTGAAATTTATAATCACGCGTAATAATAGTTACGTAGAAGAATTTTCTTCATAAGGAACGTTTTTTAAAATAAATATTTTAATTTTTTTAAACTTTCACTTAAAGTGGAGTTCTACAAATAAACTTGAACACAATAAATAAATGATTGCTTTGATTGAGTACGAATATAAACATCAATTATAAACTTTTCATTTTCTATAACTTCCTGGAAGACCATAAGACTTCTTGGAGTATACAGATAATTATTTAATTTAATCCTTTCGTTAACTACCCTATTTGGTTAAATGAGTTAGGATGGCAGTTGAGATAATTCCCCCAGTGATAGTTTCCATGAGCACTACAAGGTTGAATAAGACCAAGCATCCGTCCCCGCACATACGAGTACTTCCGAAACTATCAACAAATAATGGAAAACTCAACCAACCGACAACAATATTATATCCTCCCAGGTATCCTAATCTCCTTACTATTTGTATTTGTTTAAAAAAGCTTCACATTTAGAGCTGGAGTTGCTAACAAGTTTATTTATGTATACTAGCTTTTTATAGATATTTTCACTTACATGAGAACAATAGAATAATATGATTTTTTTATTAAAAATACTAAATCTATGCTATGTGTACCATAGATTTAGTTTTAATTGTAACAGTCTGAAGATGTCCGTGATAGGGCGAAACCGGTCCACTCTGAAATAAACAAGTGGAAGATAGTTACATGGTTTGGGCATGTAGAGCGAATGAATGGAAGAAAAAGACACAGACGGCCTCCATGGTCGAGGGGTAAGGCTCTCGACTACGAATCCGGAGGTCGCGGGTTCAAATCCCGGCGTGCGCAAGTAATTTTTATTTAATTAATTTGTGTTGTTTCACAATTAATTCATTTAAAAATAATATATAGTATATTTGCGCACGTTCCAGAGTGGAAGATACTCAGTATCGCCCTGGTGAAAGACCACCATTCAGAATTGAAACGTTGCTTGAAATGGCTTTTAGCCGTGTTTGGTGACCAGATCTGAATAGCCAGGTATTTCCCCCTTTCCCCACCTTCCTCTCCCCCTTCTCCTTCCCCTCCCTAATACCTTCAGCCTCACAACATTCCCCAATTGGGAATGCCATAGTCTCACTAGCTCCAGACGGTTGGGAGCAGTTTGGGACTCTTGTGCGGTATTCATATAAAAAAAAAACAGCACGATCAAGTGAATCAAATACTTGAGTCGGGCCGTGTCAGAAGTTGGAATAAAAGAGAATATATGAGACGTAGTATGAATGGAAATGAAACAGGAAGTGTATGTCAAGATCGAGTTGTTTGGCCGTTCGTCCTCTCTGCCTACCCCTGTGGAGAAACGGTGTGATGATTAGTTAGTTAGAGAGTTAGAGTTTTTTAATAAAAATAAAATGAAAATGGAATTCCACGACGAATCAACAGTTTCAAAATTAGAAATAATGAGATCAATCCAGTTATAAAAGCTCAGTTATTATACATAAATTTCATAAAATTATAAATATTCAGACAGAGGAAACATTTTAAAATTATTTTTAATTGTTTAATAATAACGCACCTAAGTCAATGCATTCGAAATGGAATACCTGTGGCCTATTTACGGCAGAGGCTTGTACTCCATGTAGGCATATAAGCATTGCCTACCATATCTTACTCGCATAAAAGTATAAATGGTTATAAGTTTATAAAATTAAAAGAAGAAATGAATCTATGCTTTCCAAAATACACGCGACGTTCCAGCTACGAATCGCAGCGCCGCGCGTGTCCCACCGCCAGCCTTGCTATAACGTGTCAAATGCAAGAACAAGTATGCAAAATGACATATTCAAATGTGATTATTATTCTACACAAATAATGTACATGTGTGCGCAGTGTGAGTTCAATTCAAGATTTATTTGTATTACTATCGAAAAAGGCCGTGCCTTTTGCTACAAATCAGAAATGTATCAATCAGTGCCATCTGTTGGTACCTCTGTTAATTAGTACAACTTTACTGATAATATATTAGTAATTGGCTTGTAATATGCAAAAATGAAGCTGTTTTTTGATATTTGATGTGGCAGGTAATCCCAAATTTTATCATCGACTAAAGCCAGTGTAAGTCCGTCATAAGTTTTTTTTCATATTAATTAATGTGCTGTTTTACGCCTGTGCGTTTATGAGAATACACCCTACTTACTAGGTTTGATATTAAAAAATCTCAAAATGATAACCCAATCGCCTTTTCTTGATTTGCGTGTAATTTGAACACGTAAACACTTTCTCCGAGGTTATTGCGTACGTGTTCCACGTTAAAAAGCTCGACTTACTCGAGGCGAAGGCAGAAAAACCATTTATTTTATAAATCCTTTTCAGCAGCGCCCAAATTCGAAAGATAAACATTTGATAAAGGAATGTCGGAGAACTTTTCAAGTTCACGAATCCCCTGGGTGCTTTATTCTACGAAAAAGTATTACACTTTAATGTTAAAAAAGATAAGAGATGGGACAGATCTATTTACTGTTGATGTATTATCAAGACACAGAGCTCTTTTTCTTGTTTTTACATCCCTTTCCTCAACTGCTGTGGATCTTGTTTCCTAAATTGCCAAAATATGTTTACGGGAAAGACTTTTAGAAAGAACGATAATTATACTACAATACTTTTTTTCAAATTCTCTATAAACTGAAATAATGACCATGAACATATTGAAAAGAAAATTAGAAGAGAATAATTTTTTTCTAATGATTTCTGTTTCGCAATACCTACAATTGTTCTGTTCCTACCTACATATTATATACTCGCATACCAACATAGAGGAATATTCAGTTCGTCAGAAGGCTGGTCGGGAATAGCATAATTAACACGGGCTCGAAAATACCCCCACTTCGAAAACATATAATGGATTTAGCCAAAACATTTTACTAAAAATTAGAATCGAATTAGAATTAGAATCCCTCTATCTCCAACCTCATCCGCTGGACCTCCAGCAACGACTCCCTCCGTCTCCACCCAAATTCCATCTTATACCCTCCATTACCTTAGTGAGCGTGCTTAAAGATAAGATTGCTATCAGCAAGTGCCGCTAGCACGTACAATACAGTTTACAATTTTTTGAGGAACACCGGAAGAGCACAACAATTTTACAATACGATATACGAGTACATAGAGGAATATCGTGAGGAAGTGGGGAGGGGGAGAGAGACGAACGTTTCGATTTCATCTCGTATGTCTTTAGAAAATGGGAAAGGCTTTTAAATTTATTAGACGCTTACATTGTTACACAAACAAAGAAACACAGTTAGGCAAAAGAGGGAAAAAATGATTTAATAAATGTTTTAAGATAAAAACACTTAAAAAAAAAAAAATTTAATTATATTATTAAGTTCTGCAAGGATTTTTGATTTTATTATTGTGACGGCTGTTTCGGCATTCAAGGTCATTTTCAAACATTATAAATGTAAGCACCTTACAGAATAGAGAATTTGAATTATCTGAACTAAATTGGTTTTAGCGGTAATAAATAATTTTAAACACCGTCCAAATTCGAATTTGGTGGGAGTAAATAAAATCATATAGGTAAGTTGTCGCAATGTGAACGCCGAAACAGCTGTCACAATAATAAAAATTAAAATACTCGCAGAACTTAATAGTAACATTATTAAATATGGTTTACGAATTAAACTTAAAAACAATTAATATAAAAATACATTTGATAATTTTATTAAATTCAGAACGAACCAGTCGTTTTACCTTTTTTAATATATGATAATATTATATACATATAGGATGTGAGTTATCTTACCCAGAAAAGATACTTTTTTTTTTGTTGGTATTAATTATTTTCAATAATGGAAATGTGCGCGCACACGGATCCCGTTCACAAGCTAATTGAGCGAACTTCAAGCATTCAGACAAAGGACATACGTTGATGATTTATGATGATTGATGTTGCTTGTCATGTATTTTAACCCACTTGAAAATCGCGTGGATACGGAATATCTACTAAAACACTACATTTGTTTTTTAAATTTCGTTTTCGTTATGGGTTACTAGCCTTATTAGTAAAATGTTATTTTAAAGTAACTATCCTTCCTTCTTTTTGTATATTTTCTGGGAGGGAATTATGTAGACTGTCTGGGAGGGAATTATGTAGATTGTATGTGTGGTTTAGTTTTGTTCCCAGTCACTCCAAGTACCCCCACGGCGCTGGCAACAGTTATGTAACAGCTGTTGCAAGAAGAATTAATGTAATTTTTTGCCATTTATGTGGTGGACTTTTACATGAAGATTTTATTGTGATATTGGGAGGGAGGAATACTTGTCAGTAGAATGTAATCAACACAATGGATGCCAATCACTATTAGAATATGGTATTATTGCATGGGTCAGTTCTAATGATTAACTGAATCATTAGACCACAATTAGACCACAAAAAGCCACCATGAAAATTATACTTAAAGTCCCTGTAAGAACTAGCACTGACGAAATCTTTAACAAACTTAACATTATGTTAATAAAACAAATATACTCTAAAACAATTCTACTTTACATTCATAAATACAAAAAAACAAGAAATAACAACAAGAAATCACATATATCCAACAAGCAATCACAAACACAAACATTTGGAGAAAAAGCTTATTAAAAATTCTACAACAAAATCCCAGTCTCCTTCAAAAATCACAACACATTAATAAATTTGAATACCGAAGAAAACGTTGGATACGTTACAAATAGAACATATATTAACACCAAATACAGACTAACACCGAAACCACTCAACTGCACTTAAAACACCTCACCTTACAATTATTTTTATTTTTTTAATCAAGCATATCAATTTAATATAATGTATTTTCATATTTTGTCAATGAAATCCTCAGCACGGGAAATCCCAGTGAGGATATCATTATTTGTTATTTTTTTATAAAAAAAAGAAGATAATAAAACATTGTTATTATTATTTTGGAAGACAGATAATAACGAAGAGCGACCGGGCCCTTCCATGATTCTACATACTTACATTGTTGTCTTCCTTTCATGGCGTCTCTTTTATACAGAACTTTGAATCCATTCAACATCGCTTCATACGTGCAATTGCATGGAGATTAGGGCGAGAAAGTGTCGATTTTTCCTATAACGAAATTGAACAAACCATAAACATTTCTTAATTAGAAAACCGTGGGAAAAACTTTTATCTCATTTGCATTTTCAAAATAATTAATTGTATTATTGACTCGCCTTCTCTGTTGCAATACATCAAATAAATGTAATCTCGGAAACAATGAATTACTTTTCTTCAGTCAATACTCTACTAATTATGCGTACCATTCTTCATTGTCCAGAATATGTAGACTTGTTAATTCAAGTCAGGGCATTGAAATATTTGTTATCTGTTAGAATATCATTTAGCATGCCTAAAATTATGGACTCTACCAAAACCTTGTTCAGGCTTTGACTTGAATGCTCTCTCAAGTGTATATTTTTGTCATTGCTTCATTCATTTATTTGAAATGGGTTTTTACAGATATTCACACTTACGTGAGAACAATCCAGTTATAAAAACTCAGTTAATATACTCAAATTACAAGTAGACAGAGATACACAAAACATAAAATTACAAAAACTCGATCAATGATATATAATACAATAGAAACAAGAGGCACAAAGAAAGACACAAGTGATACATAATTAGCCCAATCATTGTAACATGTTTTAAGTAATAGCAGGACATTTTTTCTGAAACTGTACAAATTATCGACAAAAAATCATGTATTATGTATGTTGTGTTGGTCTTTTTCTGTAGCCTTTGTTCATGTCGAGTCGTGTTTTGTATTTTGTGTAACTGAAAAATGGTTCGTTAATAAAAAAAATAAATTTAAAAAAGGCGTCAGTCAAACGTTCGTTCATTACAATTAGATAATAGTTATTTAGGTGCTATAGTTGGTGTGTACGAGTAATTAGTCAGCGTTAGAGGCAATGCAATATTGAAAAATTATCATGTCGACTTTTAGTATAGTTGTCAGTGCGTTAGAGAGTGGATAGCGCTAGGAGGGGGGGTTAATAATAATAATAATACATGGATTATTTCTATAGCGCCGTTTTCGTGAGAAAATCACCTCAAGGGCGCTTTACAACATAATTTATCTATTATTTTTATAAACAATAATTATTAGACTGAAACACTCATCCAAATTGAAAAAAAACCTTCCGAGAAAAGATAAATGTCGCCGACAGGACTCGAACCTGCACCCTTCTGATTGCCGGTCAGATGCTCTACCGTTGAGCTACGTCGGCTTATCGCAAATCCGCCAAGTTAATCAATATATACTAGTGTTTCATTCAATAATACTGTTTTTATTATATTTCACCTGTAAACAACCAACTTTATTAGTATGAGAAAGGCTTGTAACGGCTAAATCCCTCAATAGATGGCGTCGAGACAAATTATGTCTACATTTTATTGGTGAAAAAATGCTTTGACTTGTCAAATATTTATTAATTGATAAACTAAAGTTTTTAAGACAAGATTTTTGTGCATAGCGCAAAGGGTAACAATTATTTTTATAAACAGTAATAAATCTTGTCTTAAAAACTTTAGTTTATCAATTAATAATTTATCTAACCTATAACTTATCACTTAGACTTATATATAATAATTTACATATTAGATTTATTACTAATGGCTTACAGATAAGATTTATAACTACATAATACCTCATTCAGACTTATAATTAGTGACTTACATCTAAGATTTATATAGATAGCGACTTACAGCTTAGACGGGATATGTCATACAAATGTTACATAATTTATTTGAAAATAATGGTGTTTTGCTACAGCCATTAATAAAACAAACAATTTGCGGAGCCATCGTAAATCCACTTTATACACTTGAAAATGAAAAGACTAACTCCACTTTATGCTGCTGGGGTCGGGGGTAGTAAACTAGTCGTGGGAATGACACTTATATTAACCCGCCATCTGAACCGTAAATCAAGGAAACATTTTTACAGCTTGGGTGCCAAAACCTCCATCGCTTGACTGCAGAGCTGTGCGTGATTTATTGCTCTTTTCCTATTGAAAAGGACCTTATCAACATATTTGTTTTATATTGATTCAATGTATCGGGTGGCAATCTTGGTTGGCAAGGAGAAGCACAGGTCACCCACAGACATCGAGGTACTGACTGATTTTGGTAGGAACGTTGACTCTATTTATATACTTCTATGCCCACATATGAGATTTGAAGAGAACTGCATGCTTTGGTTGGGGGAGGGCCACCAGAATCGGTCCAAAGCTGGAACCCAGGAAGGTCATATTGTTTATTTATTAATTTGTCAAATACAAGTAGGGTAGTACGCACACATAATGCAGTATTACGTAACGAATTTCCATGATCCGGTTCGTAACTAAATGTACATATTTCCATTGAAATATTATTCAAGTTTACTTATAGATTAAACTACAATTCCACTAACCTCGACTAGCTCAATCTCAGGAGATATTTAGTGTGTTTGCAGTTCGTTTATGATCAATTTAAGAAACCACCACTTCCAGGATATACGAGTACATACGTAAAAGGCGGGAATAAGAAATTCAATAAAATAATCGTCTTCTGCTATAAAACATGCCTTGCGATAAGTCCTACATTGAATAGCCATGATTCAACGCTTAGGAAAAAAAAGTCGTGAACTTCTTTGTGGACGCATGTATTAGTTAAGTTGACTGTTTTGAAATTATACCTAAAACTGACTGTAAATAGACCAAAACTCATAATAAGATCGAAATAAAAGTTAAACCCGGCTACTTGCCCATCTCGAAGTATTGATACAGAGTCTTCGAATAGCTGGACAATATAGGAGAAGGAAACAACTGAGTCGAGAACGAGTTAAGATGCAAAAAATGCCACCTTTATTCTAGTGAAAGACATACGAGTACTTTCATTATCAGTTAAAATGATGATTTTACTATGAAATCGGAATGGTGCCCGGCCCGTGCCCCGAGCCTCCCCCCCCGCCCTCCCGTTTCAACCCCTCCCACAATACCGCTGGCCAATGACCACACCCCTTAGTGTTGCCCTCGGCGGAGACGAATATTAAAAATTGAGTACTTGACGGTAAATAATAACGGGGCTAGATGTGAATCCTTTTCTTGTATGAAGTGCTTCACAACAGCAGGTACAATTAGAGGGTAGAATACGAGTATGTATATTAGTTATAACATCACAAAAATAATAGTAAATACATACAGAACTAATTATTTTTTCATCAGTTTTGATGCAGGACGGAGAGGTTTGGAATATGTCAAAATTGTCTGTATAGGTATGGGCAATTCGATGAAGACGCGCTAGTGGCGAGTTGTATGAATAGTTTGTGATGTGGTTGACACAGTGTTTAGTATTATGGTAGATCTAACAGAGACAATGGATATTTATAAAATTTAATATTTAAGTTCAGTCTTTAATATTTAAAAAGTATAATAATATCATTAATCGTTTTCCAGGTAGAAAGTAGTGATAGTTTTAGATTAGAGATAGTTGTTTTGTAGCAGACATCATTTACAGGTTATCTCAACTTGTATTGAACATATCTAAGAAACTTCCTTTGTACTTTCTCCAAACGGTGTAAGTTGCAAGTGTAAATAAGATACCATACGATGTTATAATAATAAAAGCACTATTTCGAAATTCACAGAATACCCCTTAGTGAATAATCACGTCCCGCTTGACAACAACGAGCCTAAACCCTTACATATAGAAAGAAAGGGTATTTGACTAAATTTGCTTAAACAATCGCAAATTAAAAAAAAAAACGAACTAATAATAATTAATGGATAAAGGAAGGAAAATTATTTATTCCCCACATCTCAGTATTTTCACATAATCAAAATAATACAATACATTTAAATAAATCAATTAAGAACACATTTTAATTTAAATGCGGAGAAAACACATTATAAATGTAAGTACCTCACGGAACAGAAAATTTTAATTATTTTCCTAGCGGAATTCGAAACTTTTGGACTCTCAATTGCCATGTAGATCTTTCACAAACTCGTACAACGTATAATTCAGGAAATATAGCGGTACGGAATTGAATCTATCATTTTGAACAATCCCGTATTGTGAGAAAGATGAGCGTGGAATAGTTTCGACAATAATTGTAACTATAAGGAGATCTAATACTGTTGAATTTTCAGGATAGAGATCGTTTCACGAAGTAGTTTGGACAGACATAAAAAATTAGGTACTATATATACTCGTATATTCATGAAAATCATCCCATTAGAGTGGTACTCTCAGTATCGCCGTGATGAAAGTCCACTAATCAGCAACGAAACGTGGCTTAAAATGGCATTAGCCGTGTTTATGTGACCAGATCTGAATAGCAAGGTACTATCCAGCATTACCCAACTCCTCCCCTCCCATTGCCTGCAATCGGAACTCCTTTGCAGATTTCAGATAAAAAATAATTTTAAATTCCTGTTATTGTATACTGTATCATCAAGAAAACTTTCTTGAAACATCTGAGACAGGTGTGCCCCCTCGCTTTCGCAAGAAGTGAGGGCTGGGTGCGAGTCGCCAGGAGCGCAGAAGAGCAGGGGGTTAACTGCTGTCGTGAATGGGGCTAAGTTGGGCGCCGACATGCTATAAATTACCTCCTCTCTTCCCTTACCTCCTGTGCTCCTCATGCCTGTCTGGAACAAGTTCGGGGATTTATTAACACCTTTAAACAACAAATAAAATCAAGTAGGTATTTCTCTCTGATTTTACCGTCATTGCTGTGTGATTGACACATATTTGATCAAATCTTGTTATTTAAAATTATGAATATTTGCCTGGATTCGCCAGAGCTCATTAACTTTATAAACATTCACATACCGTCAAGGTCAACCCGACGAATCGATTTTTTTATTTGTCTGCAAGCAGGACCAATCTTAGGATAAATTCTCCAATTCCCCGTATTTGTGCGCAATATAGCGCACAGTTTAACAATATCAACATTCTTCATAACACCCTTTCAAAATATGTAACCGAAGTAATACGTACGACCATTAATTGATAAAATGTATCGGAACTGTCTGGATTACATATCATTTTCTTTGTCTCGCAAAATGCAAAAAATGCTAATGCTTTGGCGGCTTACAAAACTTAAATTTCTACGATAGAATCCGTGCTTCTGGTCTCACACGACACACGAGTACACTTCAGAAAAGGAGCGAGAACTTAATTCCCGGAGAGTTGTTCCCTTGAACATGAAGATTGTTGGCGAGTTCTTCAACAAGCTTTCATAGAAAAGATATACCCTTTCATCAAATGAGATGTAATCATATGAAACTTACAATAGTTAGACACCGTTAGATTTTATCTACTTAATTTGGACATATTTTAAATACTATATTGTTAATCTCATATTTTAAATACTATATTGTTAATTTATAATTACATAACATTTTTTATCTATAATAATGTAATAATAAAAATAAAAATAAAACTTTTTTATAACAAGAAAAAAAATAACGATATCCTCACTGGGATTTCCCGTGCTGAGAATTTCATTTACAAAACATGAAAATAAATTATTTATATTGATGAAATTGATTACAATTGTAAAAAATAGAAGAAAATAACATTAACACATCCCAAATGAAACACGAATCCGAAAAAAAACAATAGAAAAATAAAACAAGTATCAGTGGCACCTGGGGTCGAACCCAGGACCTCTGTCTATCTAAATGTTTTTAAACAAAATGGTCTCTTCAGAGGTTATAAAAGGTGAATTATACATTTTTTAGCAATAAAATTAATATGCTTGGATTGAACGATGACCTTTTAAAAAACACCAAATATAATTTTTGGAAAAATTAATCTGTTAATTTTCTTACATAAAATATAATTTAATAGAGGATGCAATACATGAAAACAGGGATATTAAAATTTGTTGAATTTTAGAGCAAGCGTTGAGTAAAAATACACGATCTTGTTATTATATAATGTATAGATTGTTTGTTATAAATCCGATGTTTCTCGGAGGAATTTAAATTAAATCACTGGTTATATTGTAAGAGTGCGTTTTACTAACTTTGGATTGAAATAAGATAATGATTCACTAAAGCAATGTGTTTTTATACAGAGCATGATTGGGTAACGAAAGTTACATTTATAATATTTAAGACTCTTATTAAATTAGTATATCCACAGGGTGTACCAGTCTCCAGAATAAATTGGTAAATAGTTAATTATCAACAATGAGGGCTGAAGGTAGTAATAAAATATATTAATGTGACTGTATAATGAAAGATTATCTATAAATTAAGATGGGCGCCACGTTGTGTAAAATAAGGAATTTAAGATAAGCAACCGGGATAATACAATATATACTGACATGAAGGTCTTCTTTAAATGTCCACGGTTGCTGTGCTGTGGAACAGTCTGCTGTGGTTCTGTCTACCTGCTAACTATACCCTGTCCATCATTAGAACGACCTGTGAGCGCTCATGTCCTGCCCCTTTCCCCCACTACTTTCTCCGCGACTTGGTATCCACGTTAACACATTCAAAAACAGGATTTTTTTTTTATTCTGTATTACCTACCTACAAACACAAATTTAACTCATTTTATACATTTAAATAATTATGGTTATAATATTAAAATATACATATTGCATTTTATGTGGCATCAGGTTCATTAAAACAGCTAGGTAATTAATCCGAAATTGATAATATTATGATAATTTGACTGAACATCCACGGTATGAATGGGTTAATATCTCAGAAACGCGTGTATGGGCGGAGTTACATGGCCGTCGCAGCCGTGCGCGGGAGATGGACGCATGCGAGGGGGTGGGTATGCGCAGTAGGAACCAAATTTGGAACTGTAGCAGGTTGTTCTTAAGTTAAACTCACAATAGCACTGAAATTAGCCTCCTAGAGACCTTTGCAGTTAGCCGATCGTCGTCATCTTCTTTTAATAAGGATGTTCACGAATACTCTTATTAATGTCTTCTTTAAATGTCCACGGTTGCTGTGCTGTGGAACAGTCTGCTGTGGTTCTGTCTACCTGCTAACTCACACTGAAATTAGCCTCCTAGAGACCTTTGCAGTTAGCCGATCGTCGTCATCTTCTTTTAATAAGGATGTTCACGAATACTCTTATTAATGTCTTCTTTAAATGTCCACGGTTGCTGTGCTGTGGAACAGTCTGCTGTGGTGCTGTCTAGCTGCCAACTAGCACTGAAATTAGCCTCCTAGAGACCTATGCAGTTAACCGATCGTCGTCATCTTCTTTTAATAGGGATGTTCACGAATACTCTTATTAATGTCTTCTTTAAATGTCCACGGTTGCTCTGCTGTGGAACAGTCTGCTGTGGTTCTGTCTACCTGCTAACTAGCACTGAAATTAGCCTCCTAGAGACCTATGCAGTTAGCCGATCGTCGTCATCTTCTTTTAATAAGGATGTTCATGAATATTCTTATTAATATCCAAAATGAACGGGGCGAGCAGAATAAACCGTTACAATATATTATACATATATGATATAACCAACAATGTTATGCAATACTTGGATAACTACATACATGTATTTAAAATGTAATAAATCAGATTAAACAAATTATGGTATGCGTCATAATATGGTAAATTACGACATAGTTTGTGTTTCAGTGAGGCATGGAACTGGCAGAGGAAGGATGAAAGTAGACTGAATGGTATAAAAGTGAGATCTCTAAGGCGAATGTGAAATTGTGAAAAATGTTGAGATTAGTAAAGAATGCAAGGCTGATGGGTAATGAGTAAGATTAATAAAAGAACACTTAAATGATTTGAGCATGTAGATAGAATTAAAAAATATATATATATAATATTAATATTAATTACATACAATGGGAACTTGTACCCACTAAGCCACTGCAAGTAGCTTGTCAGAAGGAGTTTAGTTCAACAATATTATATAATACAACAATAAATAATATCTTCATACAAATGTAGCGCAATAATAAAACAATATAGGTGTATGCATGCTGTGATCAATGTACACAAGTTGGAAAAAATATCTAAAAAATATATGAAAACAACATAACATTATTGTTTTAGAGATACTAGACTCCAATTACATAATATCAATTTAAATAATATTACAAAAATATCAAATGAACGAAGAAGGGAGTGTAAGGAGAATATATGATGCGAATGTGGACGGAAGAAGAATCCGGGGACGCCCTAGGAAGACATGCTTGCGTCGGGCCACGTCAGAAGACGAAATAATGTGTGAATGTGACTTTCTGCCTACCCTAGCGGAGAGACGGGGCGAGGGTTAGTTAGTTAAAAACATGGTATTTACAGGCACTGCCGGTACGCATATAATTTTGGTCTTGATAAGAAAATCTTGATAATTTAAAAATTAATATTTTCTAGGAATATTCATAACAAAATCTGGCAATCTTCAGTCTGAAATATGATCCCCTTTTATTAAATTGTTCCCTGTGTCAACCTTTAGAGATTAATTCATTAAAATATTCCATTTTCCTTGTTACAGGTAAGTTCAGCCCAAAGATCTGCGCGAAGACAACGGAGCGATCAGGTATTTTTGTTGGAGTCGTGCGTAGGCATTGCGTTCTGGAATTAATGGAGGTAATTAAATAAATAATAATTAAGGTAAGCAAAGATTTTATGATTTCCCGGAAAACTTGATTAGAAAATTGTTTTGCTCCTTCATTTGGTTTTCTAAATGAGTAAAGTTTATAATAAATATGATTTAGAATTATGATTCAAAATAATAGATTCGTTGTTGTTGTAATATCAAGCCACCATCAAAATATCTTCATGTTTTAATTAAGGATTTTTTAAGAGTAAAAATACATTCAGCGTTGTCAACTTTGAAAAAAAAATCATAATTTATTTATTCATTTGTTCACTCCTAGAAGGCTTGATACGTTTATCACATAGTTATACGATAGAGTATAGTAATATATGGTAGTACATACAATAATAACTAGAGTGTAAAAGAAGTAAGTAGGTAAAATATAAGAAAGTAGTTACAGCGTAATAAATAACAGTTTTACACGTGGTTGCGATAAAAAAAAGGTATTTAAATCAATTATTTGGCTGGATAGTATTTAAATCAATTAACGGGATAGATCCGGCTTACCTATCGGAACTCTGCATCCCAGAAAATTACAATTCACGCCAGTCAACTCTTAGATCAGCGACGGCATCGGCCATCGGGAGGCTGAAGGGACTAAAGCGCACACCAGATACCAAGTTGGTGAGCGTGCTTTCACCGTGTCAGGCCATAAAGCCTGGAATAAACTGCCATACGATCTAAGATTGATTAAAGACTCGACAGAATTCAGAGCGAAACTCAAAACTCATCTCTTCGGAGAGTCATATCCACGAATGGTTCAGTTCACCTAATAAACAAATAATTTTAATATTTGTAAATGTAAATAATTATTTTCAAAAATCTCAAATAAAATCATGTTTCAAATAAGAACCTACTCTTCTATTGCCAATAACCTTAAATGTGGCCATGTCAGAAGTCGGAATAGTAGAAGAGAATGTATAAGACGATGTATAAATGTGAATGAAGCAAGAAGTGTATACCAAGATTGAGTTGTTTGGCGGTCCGTCCTCTCTGCCTACCCCTGCGGGGAAACGGCGTGATGGTTAGTTAGTTAGTTAGTTAGATTTCATTTTAACTAAAAACAGAATTTTAACAGCTCGTTCCAGAGAAATGATAATTAACTGTTAAGGCGATCTAATGCCAAGTAATGCGAAATCATACAAAAATCACGTGTTTTCGGTTTGAATATTTGATTGACTATTATAAATGCTTTATTTAAATACGGCGAGTAGAATACATTTTGGTCTTTGCAATAACCGATCATTAATAAGTCTAGAAAAAAAAATGTATCAGGATTATAAAAAACTTGCTCAAAGACAATTTTCATACTAAGGTCCAAAAATGTTCAACATCATACCCGATACATGGAAATCGAAAAGTGCAATTGTTCTGCGCAAATTGGTCTATGATTGGCTTCTTGGTTTAGGGAGAGTCAAAACCGAACGTATGCTGACTGACAGTTAATTCTTAATTTATTTTTTATAATTACAAATATTTTTTAAAAATTTTTTTTTATTAATATAAGAATTACATATATATAACATTTAATAGTACAGATATAATAGCTAATTACAAAAAAGTATAAATTTATTTTACAAAAAATGCCCAAGTCAATAGATACAGATTTCTCGTGTTTGAGTTGCGGAGCACTGCCATCTAGCGACAGTAGTGAATAAATAAAGTACATCAAGAATATGTTATCGAAAGACTAAAAGTACGTGATACTAGAAATACAACAATAAGGCGCACACAAGATATTAAGATAGTACATTCAATTTCGAAAGACCTGATCGAATATTTCTAGAGGATATGTTGCCTTTTTTTTAAATTTACATACATTATTTACAATTAAGAGTTTTATAAAAATTAAGAAAAAATTAAAACTTGTAATTACTGTTGGACTTACCTAATACTTTTTTGATTTGTGATTTGAAACAATTATAGTTTTTTTCTGTTTTGATTTTATACGGGAGGGCATTAAAAAATTTTATACCTTGATAGGCGTAATGGAGATGAAAAGCACTAGTTTTAAATTTGGGGATTTCTAAGTTGCCACGTGATCTCGGTCGGTTACTTATTTTTCTAGAAGTTTTTGAATTGAAATGGACTTTGTGAATTTGTAACAATGTGTTCTTTTTGAAGATTTTATTTAAACTGAGGACTCTAAAAGATTTAAACAGCTGTGTAGTAGGAAATATCGATGGTTTCCGTAGGATGACTTTCAAAATCAATCTCTGTATCTTTTCAACAGGTAAGAGGTTAGTTTTAAAGGTTCCCCCTCAACCGATTATACCATATTGTAAAATGGATTGCACATATACATTAGTGGCGCTTTGGCCTTATTACTATTACCATCTCATGGCTCGATTTGCTTCACAGAATTTGTGTTGCATTGTTTGTGCTCTTTGGGGGGATCTTAACTGGGTTGAAAGCCCTAACCAAGGAATGGAAAAGGAACAAACATGTTGAAGTAAACAATTTACTAAAGTTGCTTTTAGTACTTGCCGAAAGAAATATATTTAATACGTTTTTTTCTGTACTATTCTTTACATCTCTTTATACTTGATAATTACACGTTTTTCTAGATATATCATATTGCCAGTGTGGAAATACTCGCTTTTTTCCATTCTATTTTATATAATTGCACTTAATATGAACTAAACTTGTCAATTTGACTCCACTAAAACAGGATTTGTTCCCAGTTGAGCAGTCAAAGCTTTCTTAGATTTTATTGTTTAATAATGTGTTTTCAAATATAAAATAAAATATATATATATATATATATATATACGTTTGATATATGAACTCATACAGACTATGTTTTTAATGCCCTGAATTTAAAGTATCTGAAACAATTATATTCAAAAGATATTTTAATTTACGCATTCAAAAACCAGGATAATTTTGCACATGCAAACTCGGGTCGATTAAAAAGATCTTCATTAGAAATTACATTCCACCAACCTATAACTAAAACAACTTTTCGACAAAGAAAATTACAATATTTGTCTATAAAAGTATTTAAAATTCTCCCTCTAGCAATGAAAACCATTACAAAGTATTAAGTTATGGATTATGGAGACGGGAGACTAAGAATATAGATATGATGACAACCGAAAAGAGTTTAACGATCACGGTATGTTTTGCCAGATTTCAGAATTTTTATTAATTTAATGCAGTATAATTTTTCTCCAGTAATAATTTAACATAATTACGAAAACTGAATTAAAATATTTAACAAACTTACAACAAAACTTGACCTTTTTTATAATCCGTACATAAAACCATGTACAATGTGACTTTAGAACGGGGTACCCCAGTAAGGTCACATTTTTTCCAATTTTTGTAAAACATTACGAAAAAAATAATTATATATATTAACATTTCATGCTTTGTATGAAAGCATTTTGTCTGCTACTTTCAGAAAAACATAGTATGTAAAGTTACATAGGGTTCAAAGAAAATAAGTAGGAACATTCTGGTAGATAACGGGAGTTTTAAAGAGATATAAAAGCTTACTCCTCCGCTTGGCTGCCCCCCATCCGCATAATTCCAGAGGACAAAGGCTCCCCCTGTCTTATAAATATTTAAATAGTTCAGGTTTAGGGACTCCAGGAGAACCTGTATTGCCTCTTCCACCTTTACTTACCTGCCTTCAGTGTTCGTTCCTTCAGTATTCAGTTTAGAGATATTCTGGACTTTCCTCAGATTAGAGTAAAGAGATCCCTCTTTATCTGTAGGGTTAGGTTCTTGCAAAGCGGCCCGGATGGTGAAACCGTATATACTGAAACTAGATGTTCCATGCCACAGCAGTAATAATATTAATAATTTCTTCAAAAGATTAGTATTCGCTCTGTGGCGTCATTATTAATAAATTAATTATAAAAAAATAATAAAAACTATTTTGAATTCATCACTTTTTTTATTATACACATACATATTTGTATTTAAATATTATTTTTAACTTTAATGAAATAATTTAATCTAATACTGATTTGTTATTCAATGTTTTGTAATAATTTTTTATTAACATTTTTGATTAATTACTTACCTACTTTAATCAATTTTGGTTTATGTTTATAATTTGTCTATTCTTGACATTATTATTTATATTATTCTATATATTCCTGATGAAGAAAGCATTGCTTTCGAAACATGTAGAGATGTGTATATTAATAAAGTGGTGACTATAAAATAATTTAAATTTCATTTATTAATAATAATAATAATATTTGGATGATTTGCATATCGCCATTTTAGTGAAATACTACCTGACAGGCGTTGTACAAATATACATTATTTAAAGGCTCTATCCTACTACTAACTGTGGATAATCTATTGTAATATTCGGATTTACTGGCCACGTTTAAAAGGAGCGTATTGGCAATAATATAAATTGCTCAATGCGCATACATCACTCCTATATTATGTAGATCATCACTTCTACAAACACATTCACACATGCACACACACTTATACACTACACATACACATCTTTATTGGGACTATTACTCTTCAACATTAGTACTAACGATATCGGAAAATGTTTTTACTACTCCAGAACATTATTATACGCGGATGACATGAAAATATTTTCTCCTATCACTTGCACCAATGACTGTATCCTCATGCAAGAAGATTTAAACCACCTTAATGTTTATTGTGCCCAACACAACCTTCAAATAAATGTAAAAAAATGTGGCACCATCAGTTTCACTCGAAATAAAAATGTTATTTCTTTTGACTATCCCCTCAATGGCACAATACTGATGAAAATGACGGAGGCCAAAGACTTGGGAGTGGTGTTAGACCAGAAGTTATTTTTCGACCGCCATATCGAATCAATGGTTGTAAAAGCTTCCAAGATACTTGGATTTATACTCAGAACCTGCAAACATTTTAAAAGGGTAAACACAATGAAAATGCTGTACTTCGCGTATGTGCGCTGTTCTTTGGAGTATGCCTCTCAAGTCTGGAATCCCAGGTACATATCACAAACAAAAAGGATTGAGAAACTACAAAACCGTTTTCTACGATACCTCGATTTTCGGGGCTATTGTCCCCACTTGAGTCATGAGGAGTCAGCCGCGTTTTCCGGGATTTTGTCACTAGAAAGCCGTAGAAATTCCGCTGACGTACGATTTTTACAAAAAATAGCCATCTCTGTGATAGATTGCCCTGGATTACTCGAACGAATTCAATTAAGAGTGCCCAACAGACAAAACAGACAGAACCACACACTAAAACTACCTCAATGCAACACTAACTCGTTTATTCAACGCGCTTCACACATTTTTAACACTTCATACAGCGAGTTCGATTTATTCAATTCAGCCCCTTATAATTTCAAATCAAAAATCAATAAATAACATTCACACAATATATATTACTCTACACAGACTAGATCCTTTCCCTTTCCCACCCTCCCATCATCCTAACCTCATAGGCTAACCTTGTAACTTTTCTTCTTTTTTTTAAAATTGTATAATTTAAATACTTAAATGAAAACCTATTATGGGTTCATTTTCTCAATATATTTGCCATGTGTATTACTGTAAACTGTTGGTTTTTCAAAAAAAAAATCCCTTGACTGTGCAGAAAACGGGCGCTCCGTTTGATAGATTCGCCCATATTAACAAACGGACTGCAATCTTTGGAGCCTTTACATTTATTTTTAACAAAACTCTAAAGACCCCAGGGTGGATACCATATAAAGGGAATCCCCTATTTCGGCGGTCGGATCTAGATTTGGTAACAGGACATGATAGATAGTCGTGGATTGGCACGTAAGAAAAAACCACTTACGATATTGGTTTTCTTAAAAAATAATGTATGTGCTATTAATAGCATGTACTCAACATGAACGCTTTCTGGAAATCGTGATTTCATAAAATTTTATCATCACTTATATTACTTTTAGCCACAAGAGGCATTTATACAATCTATTCCAGGAAAACAAGTATTCCTTATTTATTTATTTTTTATTTATTAATGAATTTTTTGATACATACATTCACACAGACAATGTACAATGATTATAATTTATTTTTTTTCAACATTAAATTATAAATACATCTGAACAACCTATGTGTAATGTATATAAACAAAAAATCCCACATAGGCAAGGCCAGTGCGTGGGTATACCTGGTATCAGTTAGTTGCAGTATATTAGTTTATTTGTATTAATACATGAATGTTGAACGTAAGTTAAATAAAAGATTTTAAGTTAAATAAGAAAATAAATCGAAAACGAAAGAAAGAAAAGTGGGAAAATATACAGTTATAGCAGGAAAAGATTGATATCTTTGGTTTTAATCCAGTTTTTTATTTCATTTTTGTATGTGTTTAAAGATGACGTGTGTGGACACTTACATTCTGTAGATAGAAAATTAATTAGAATATACACTAAACAGTTTGCTGTGTTTTTTAAATAATTTTATGGGACATTCACTGACAGTTACTTTTGTCACCAAACTGAAGTTCAAATGAAGCTTAATTGCAGAATCTCCATGTCACCAGCGCTACTGAGCGCAATTTTCCCTCAGAAGTACATTTTTTTAATTAAAAAACCTTTGCAACCTTTTTCCACTTATTTGTTTTTCACGGGCATCGTCACACTGGAACAATTAAAACGAAATCCATTGCATATATAGTATCTATGTCAGGAGTGAGTCCCACTGCTTTCTAATATTGTTTTTATTTATGACTTGAAATTTGTTTTATTGCTGGCGGTACTATTTACTATTATGTTTTTATAAATTACTTTCGGGTTAGTTTATTACTTTGTGGAAGACGAATTACATTGTGTTTGTTAACTGAATCTATGGGTGTAATGTAATGAATTGACGTTTCAAAATTAGAAGACATTATGGATTAACTTTAGCTACGTGCTGGCCTCTCAATGTGACGTTCACGTAGTATTCGAATTCATAACAGTATTTCAAAATGCGGAAATATAAATAAAGAAGAATAGTATTATCAAATGAAACAATCAAACTTTATTTTAACCACATTTATTTTTCTCGCCTACCGGTTTCGGAACAACCGTTCCATCGTCAGGGCAAAGTATATACTAAACAATATTACAAAATTATGGCAAAACATACATAATAAGCGACACATTGGGGGCTTCATGAGAGTAGTATTATTCAAAATTACCCTAAATAACTAACAAATTATTGTAGAATTGCGTGAAATTCTATCGCTTGGGTTATATTTGAACATAGCATTCCCTCAGCACTGATTAATGAAATTCGCATTAAAGACACAAATTTCATTATTATTTTAATTATTTATTCACAGACAATTTTTGAAATAATCAATTGTTATATAGAATTATGTGTATGTACTGTAAATTATTAATGTATATAAACCTGTAATGATTTTTATTATATCAATCATGACGTTAAAACTTAAATACCAGTATATTCCGTTTTTTTTTCTAAAGCTTGTTTTCATAGTTTAAAAAAAATTTCAAAGTTTCACTCCAAATCTACGGCCGGTCAGTTTTGGGGTTAGAATGTCAAATGTCAGAATAAGGATGAGCTTTACCGTACATAATATTATATTCTATTCATAGTTAACCATAAATAAACATAAGTAATAACATTATGTACCTTTCTTAGAAACTTTAACTCGAAGAAAAATAATAGTATTGAGCATTAACATTATCGTAATATCCATATTGGTTTGCTCATTAATAATCTATTTTCTGTTATTAATAATAGTTTTTATATTGAACAAGAATTGTAGAGCTTCAAGTCACCCAAATTAAGTTTAAATTTCACCAAAGCTAAAAAAAATACATATTTAAAATTCAAAACAAAATCAAAAAATAAAAATCTCCATACTAATCCAAAAACAGAATACACGCGTGACGACAGATCTTCTAAATACAATATGTACCAATATAACAAGGTATTTTGATGAGATTATTATTTATTCACTTTTAAATATCGATTTATATATTCTACGCATAATTATATATAATAAAAGTTATGTATTCAGAATCGGCGTTCGCTGATCTATATAAAAATATATTTTTAATGTCTTAGTATTTTTCACTGGAGTTCCTTATTAAGTTTATCAATAATAAAAATAAAATTAAAAAAACACAAAAATTCGTCGCCAAGGATCGTAACCATTCAACCACGGAGACCGCCGTAGATGTTCTAAAGAAGCGCATTCACGCGAATTCAATTGAAAACATTTTCATTGCTCTTTGCCTCAAATAAATGGAAGCTATGCGGGTGCTGGCGGTGGTGCGTCACAGGGATTCCGAATAAAGACGATTGTCTAGAGATTTAGTTCCCACAAAATGAAGGAACTGTTCGTAGTTTCCTGTAGTTTAGTAAAATAGAGATAAACTAGTACTTATACCTTTGTATAGACCAGTTTATTTGAGTTTAATTCCCACAAATTTCGGACACAAGCGTGCCTTTCTCAGGGTAGACTATGTAAAGAGGTACTACAAGGGATGGTTTGAAGAAATTACTACTATTAAATGTTTGTTTAATTAAGTGTCAATAAACATATATTGCGTAATCGCGGCCGTAATAATGGTTATTTGGATATGCTAATGATGAACATACATACTTATTTTAAAACAAAGTAATTTAAAAATTTACATAATTATATAAAGAAGAGTGTCTCGGGCGGTGTTTGTTCATTATGTATAAATATCTACAGTTTTATTTTTAGCCTGACGAGGTTGGGGTAGGGGTAGGGGTAACACATTACGGCCTCACAATGTTCCTCCAAATCGTTCATAACTTCGGGCAACGCCGGGTACTTAGCTAGTAATCTAACAGAATGATTAAATATCGCTAGTTTTTAGTCAAGTACTCGTATTACATAATTCTGTTCAAAGTCATTATTATATAGTGATAGCATCACGTGCAAGAAAACTCGAATATAGTCGTGGATACGGAGGAATACTTATTATTTTATAATGCAACCAGATATTGTGCTCCAAATTATTTTGTTTTTTTAGTACTTAGATTACATCATTTTATTAATAAAAAACAATATTGAAGACCTTTTTATGATCTTGCAGTTTAGCTATTCAATTTGAAAGCAACTCGGAATTTGGAACATAAGGAATAATCATTATGAAAGTCGACCAACATCACACGTTGTGCCTATTAGGTCTTCCTAATGTTATTGGACCGACATAATGCACAATTAAACCCAAGCCGCCGTGATAATGGCATGTCACTGGGTCAACATAATGTGTCGTTCGCCACATTTACATTCAACAAAAGCTTCCCTCGCAACTCTGAAAGCCGTTTTAGAGATACCAACCAATGAAACCGTTTGGCTTCCCACCCTCGGAAGCCTTAAAAACTTTAAATTTGCATTACAACATTAAATCGTTTGCCTTCCCAATTTTAACGAGTGAATTTAGCTTACAATTACGTAGGGAGTTCAATAAGTTACATATGACTGGCATCGATAACTACGAGTATGTCCCAAGGAGTTAAAATAATTTTTATTTTGTAATAATACCAAGCTGAATTAGCGTTCTGCTTTAAATTTAGTTTAATTTCGACAGGAGTTTCCTTGGATTGCATTATCTTTTTATATGAAACGTAGAAAATCGAAAATGAACGTAATGGATTTTTACTTTTGTAAGACAAGAGCGTCGTGCAATTTTTGGAAAATGGTCTAATTTTGAACATAATTTCCCACATCTCCAAAACGAGGTGTCGAAATGGTTTGCTGAATTTAGGAGCGGCAGAACATCCATCGAAAAGGACATTCAAGAGGTCAGTTATTTCTAAAAATGTTCCGTAAGTGCATGTTGCGGTATTGATTGACCGGCGAGTGAATGCGCATATAATATCAGAGGATTGAGGTATACGAGTATCGACATGTGACACACATTTAATTTTAACTGATAATTTAGGCATACGAAAGCTTTATGAAGATTGGTGCCACGAATCCTTTCTTTCGACAAAAAAACCACGAGGGTGGTTAGCCACAATGGACTAGAGTAAATTAATTTTTGTGAACCCATTTGTATTCTTAAACGACTTCAATTCATTATTACCAAACAAAGTTTAAAGAAAAATCTAAACAGTGGACAAAGGGAGGAGATATACCGCCCAACAAGTTAAAGCTTTGTCTGTCGGTGGTAAATGGATTCAGTATTTATATACGCTGAAGGATTTTTATTCATGTTTACTTGAAAAAGGGAATAATATTGTATGATTGACGAAAATAATATTTACATAAATACCTAAATGAAACATGAAACCGAAAAAACAACAGAAATAAAAAAAGATATCAGTCGCACCTGTGACTCGAACCCCGGACCTCTGTATTTCCGGGACAACCGCTTTACCAACTTAGATAATGAGACCAGTTCAATTTATGTCATCTTCATCGATATAATATCTCAAATTCAAGACTTTGTTAATATTATCCTCCATTTTTAATCCCATATTAAAAATAGAGGATAATATTGACAAATCATGTTTCATTTAGGTTATGTAATATTATCTTCTTCAATGATTAAATATTACAATGAGGTTTTTAAACTTCAATAAAATAATAAAAAATTTAAAATTGAAGAATATTGTAACCATTTGAAAAAAAACAACTCAGACCACAATGTAAAAAAATCTCTTTCATCACGACAATGCAATGGCTCATTCATTCATCGACACAAACATCCGCCAAAATCGATTCTATTGACATCCAATTTGTTTCCCATGCCCAAAATTCAACGGACAACTCTTCCGAAATATATATTCTCTCACAATTAATAATGTTACTTGCTGGGTTGAGAAATCAGTTTAATGAGAAGTTGTTTATTTGCCAAGTGACGCTTATTGTTTGGGAAATAGTATTTAAAACCGGCATAATGACACTTGAATATCGTTGAATGAAATGTGTTTCTTTTAGTGAAAAAATTTAAATCATTTCTTAAACGATTGTCTTAATATAGAGTTCTATGAACTTGCTGAACTCCCCTCGTAACATTAATCTATGAAACTATATTATACTTCTTTATACATTTATGGACGTTGTTCCCAGCAACACTTTCCAACTATTGAGCCAGGATTTAAAAAAAAATTCTCATTCCTAATATTATTCTGCTGTTCGTGGATTTCTGAGAACGGTGAGGGGGGATATTGGTAATAAGCAGATGCGTGCATTGATCTTTTCCCAAAGGTAGGCTGTGCGTAGTTTTTCAAGTTCGGAGATCAATTGTGAATTGAATATTTGAAAACGACTAGTTTATTATAACCTTCCCCTGATTTTTATGGCCAACTGAATAAATTATTGCATAAGCTTTTTTTAGTACAAATTTCTACTCTTTTAATATTTTTCTATATTCTCTTCTTATGATTCATTTTACCTAGATTAGATAACAGATTTTCAGTCTTTGTGGACTGCACGCCACTGGTAATAAGAGGGAATTTCCTAAGCAAAGCAGAGTTGGGAACAGGCAAAATAAAAAATTGCGTTTCTTGTTTGTTCTTCTTTTTTTCTGTTTTTCTTTCATTGAATGTTACACCACACAAGAGCTCTCCCATCCGTACGTGTAAAGACAGGTACACTATAGCACCACTCGTTTGGGCAGCATTGTGAGGCGGGTTAAGGTAGGGGCTGTTGGATTTATTAATGCCGATCTTGATGGGGCCCGGATTATTACGAAGGAGGAAAAATACCGGCAGCACGTTCCATAATAAATGAGCCGGAGAAACGACCCGTTATCATGAAGCCGATACTAACTGTTCCGCTCGTGAATTTTCACTTAATTTAGGTGATAAATTGGTTAGCGAAATATTGGAAACTACGGCCGATTGGCTTAATTTTTTAAAGAAAGATCCATATTCCTAGGTTACAAATAACTAACTTACTAACCATCACGCCGTTTCCCCGCAGGGGTAGGCAGAAAGGACGTACCGCCAAACAACTCGATCTTGGCATACACTTCTTGCTTCATTCACATTCATACCACGCCTCATACATTCTCTTCTGTTATTCCGACTTCTGACATGGCCCGACTCGAGTATTTGATTCACTTGATCGTGCCATGTCTTCCTCGGGCACCCCCGGCTTCTTCTTCCATTCACATTCGCGTCATATATTCTCCTTACACTCCTCACTTCGTTCATTCGCTCTGCATGCCCAAACCATCTAAGCGTCCCTTTCTTAATATTGCTCACTACGCTTACATCAGCCTTGCATTCTTTACGAATCTCAACATTTTTCACACGATCATACATGGTTTTAACACACATTCGTCTCAGAGATCTCATTTCTACAGCATTCGGTCTACTTTAATCCTTCCTCTGCCAGTTCCATGCCTCACTGCCATGCATCAGGGTTGGTATCAGCACTCCATTGTGGACTGCTAGCTTCGCTTCCTTGGACAACTTTTTGTTTGTGCCAACCGCGTTCAGTCCTCCGTTAATGGAGTTTCCTGCATTCACCCTTCTTTCAATATCCCTGTCAGTCTTTCCATCTCTCGTAAACATACTTCTCAAATACACAAACTCATCGACCTGCTCCAAGTATTCATCATTCACAACTATATTACACACTGTTTTCGTACTCTCTCTTTTTTAAACACCATGACTTTGCACTTATTTACATTCATCATTAGGTCATTCTTCATACATACTTCGTTCATCCTAATACGAGGAACTGTAGATCTTCCATACTGTTAGCAATCAGCACCGCATCATCAGCATACAACGGGCAACAATAATAATAATAATAAGTAAGTAATAATCAGTAAATAGTAAAAAGCATGTAATAATACACGTACAATATTAAGTATGTATTCCTTATTATTACAAGCTGATTCTACTATATTGATCCTGAGTCAATAGACGGTCTATGAATATCAACCCTCATTTGGCAAAAGCCTTAAAATGGGATAGAACCTTTTCCCATCCTTGACCTTTCCTTTCCAACAGCGACTGGCGCGATTGAGAAATGGCTATCTGTCTTTTTATAGCGAAGCTTGCTTGTTTCCAGTCTGATACGATGAATTGAAAAAGAAAACTAAAACCTTTATAATTCTCTCAGAAAAACACCCAGGCGTCGTGAGTTCAATTCCTCGGCTGGCTAAGTCCTCCATTTACGACACAAGCAACATCTTCCGCTTACTGTGACGGTAGTAGGAGATTTTCAAATATTGTCAGGTTATTCGTAACCAGTGAAAAATATAATGGCTTTCAAAATATATATTCATAGAGATTAGCAAACCCCGGTTCTGAATATACAACTTGTATTTTATATAAATTATACGTAGAATTTATAAATTGTTATTTAAAAGCGAATAAAAAATCATCTTATCAAAACACCTTGTTACGTTGGTACCATTGCATTCGGAACATCTGACGTCACGTGCGCATTCTGTTTTTGGATATGCATGGCCATTTTAATTTTTCGATTTTGTTTTGTATTTTATTAAGTATTTTTTCGGTTTTGGCGAAATTTAAACATATTTGGGTGACTTTAAGCTTTATAATTGTTGTTCAATATAAAAACTATCATTAATGAACGAAATCACAGTATTCATCATCAAACCAATTATCAATACGGATATTGTGATAATGATAGTGCTCAGTACTATTATTATTCTTTGACTTAAAGTTTCTAAAAAGGTACATAATTTTATTACTTATGTTTAGTTATGGTTTACTATGAATAGAATATAAAATTATGTACGGTAAAGCTCATCCTTGTTTTGAAATTTGACATTCTAACCTCAAAACTGATCAAAACCGACCGGCCATAGATTTGGAGCGATTTTGCGGGCTTTGAAAAATTGAAACGTTGAATGTTATTTTAACTACGAAAACTAACTTTAGAGGAAAATCTAAATATACTGGTATTTAAGTTCGAAGTTCCTTATTGCTAATGCCACCTAATTGCGTTCCGTCATTTTAATCTTAATTATTATAAGATAATTTTTTGTATACATATATTTCTTCATCCTGTTCCTGTTATAATGTTTTTTTTTCTCTTTCTTTCTTCTCTCCGTTTTAAAATAATAGTTTTAGTATATTTTTTCTTGCAATTAAATTTCAATGTATATCATGGTGACCCTACATGTTTACTACATTATACGTTAATGCATTGGCTGGAATTAGATTAATAGGTAACATGTTGGTACCCAATTCGTAGAAAGGTTAATGTAACAATATTGTTCTCTTAATATATAATCTGTGTGCTATTTTTTTTATGTATTTTGCAAAATTATTAACCTCAACACAGGCTTGTCCTAGTGAGATTAACGTTCAAAAAGAAACAATAAATACATAAATAAATAAAATAAATCGATATCATACTTCAACTAAAGAACTATTGAATTAATTTTCTGTTTTTTGGCTGCTAACTTTCTATATTGTCCGCAAGAATCTACCCGAATTTATTTTCAATCTAGATAGTGTCTCGGATATAGCTCTACAATTTTTATTTAGATGGGACATCTATTAACCCTTTCTGCAAGTTTTTTTTATTTTTATTTAAATCTCTTAATTAATGTATTAAAACTTATTGTTATATTTTATAACAAGTCTCAAATGAAATTAGAAACATAAAAGACACAGAAAATAAAATACGTTGATTGCGACATCATTCTCAATTTTATTTACCTTCTTTAAAGGAAATTGATGGCAATGGCATAATCAATCATTGACTAGTTGAAGGTACGTACCTTATTACATATTTGTATTACATATAAGGTAGGTTTTCATCGTCCAGCATTTGCTTTGCTAGCTCTGAATGTTTAGTTTTTTGTTTACAGTTACTCCACACAGTAGGCCCTGACGGAAATAATTTCCTCATTTTTGAAAATGCCGTATGGAAGGTCTTTAAGAGGATAGGAAGGGGTGAACCTGGGTCTTGAAGAGACCCAAGTTATAGGAGGAAGGAATCAGAGGCTGGCAAATAATTTCACAGCCGGGCTATTAAACACAATAAAGAGTCGTAGAAGCAACCCGTTCTCATGTGATAAATGTCAACCATGTACGAATGTTGGGCGAGCGTTTGGCGTATTTCCCGACTGTGCACCGGCGCCGAAGGGATCAATGACACTAGTTCCTCAGAGCATCTCCTATTGAAATACTGTTTTATATATTTTTTTTTATTAACTTTAAGACATTTTACAAAATATAATATAAAAATACCCTATAACGCGACTAACGCGTGCTTGTTATTCAATATATTTTATAATACATTTACAGTTAAGGTACTAACATATATCAATTTAAAATAAAAACATGTGTAACAAACTAAACACATAAATGTTTTGTAATAATGTTACTCATTGGTAGAACAAAGGCAGCATTCCCAAGTGACACCTGTGCTCCAAAGATTGCAATCAGTTTGTTAAGATAGCGGATCTATCAAACGGACCGCCAGCTTCACTTTACAGGTATTCTCAGTAAATATTTCAAGAAGATGTCTCCCAACAGATTCACCCAAGACTCTGGTAAATGCTCTTGTAGTCTCCAGATTGGACTACCGCAATAGTTTGTGTGCTGGTCTGCCTGATGTAGATTTGTACGGACTACAAAGACAACACAGCAGCTCGTCTAGTATACAGTGCCACCAAATACTGTCACATCACTCCCTTTCTACATAATTACATACACTGGCTTCGAGTCACAGAAATAGTTCGGTTTAAAATTGGTCTTATGGTATATAAGGCACTATCCCAGCTGGCACTATCATACTTGTCTGATCTTTGCGTGAGGGACAATCTTACTCAGAGACAACTCACCCTTAGGTCGGTCAGGGGTTCAATGTACTGGGTCCAAATTCTTGGAATGACTTTCCATTAGGTTTGAGGTCTGAAAGCAATTTTTAAACCTTTAAGAAACATGTAAAAATATATCTATTTAAAAGGGGCTACAAAATTTAACAATGACTTTGAGGTAATTTTAATCACTATAGGCACAAGCTTTAGGTTAATCATCGTTTAATATTTAAACTAATATTTTAATTTTTACATCTACTGCGCGGAAAAATGTTTTGTTTTCTACAAAGGAGTTTACTCTTTAAAAGTTAAATTAACGGTACAAGTTCTCAAACAAAGGTTATAAGGTACTTTGCCTAACGTAAAAAATATCAAAGTACCTAACTAATCGACGAATTGATTATGGCTATGTGAATTATTCTTTCAAGAACTGATGAAAAATCTTTAACAAAAGTTAAACGTAAACGATAAAAATCGCAAAGAAATCATAAACGAGTAAAATATTGTCTTTCTTTGTGAAAACTTTTATACAAAGGAGTTATTATGCAAATTCACGAAAATACAAATATTTTTCAACTTGTGGGAGATTCGATAAAGTATTGGAAGTTTCAAATTATCAGAAACGTCAACAGTTAATATTTCGATTTATTGAATTCATTTTGATGATTCGGTTTGAATGTCAATTAGATATCTCAGTCAAAAGTCAATTGAATAAGCGCGAATAAAAACGGATCTCTTTGATTCGGGGGTTTAAAGGTCAATGCACCTTTCAAAAAATTCTGTGTCTAGATTCGACTCTAATTTTGACTGTAATCAGAAATTAAAAGAAAAACCGATAAAATTATGTTGTGGGCATGTCCGCGTGCCGGAAGTTGGCTTGATTTGATCTCACTTTCAAATATTGACATTCATTCTTCAACAGAAAATACATTTTCAACGTCGTGTCTGGGGCCTAAGATTCAAAAGGTCTTACGTAATCAGGTTAGGTATATAATATTATTTTTTACCATGTAAACGTATTAGTTGTCATTATTTATTTATACTGGGTATTTACAGATGTTAACACTTACGTGAGAGCAAATCCAGTTATAAAAACTCAGTATTTATACATAAATTACATAAAATTACAAATACTTCCGACTACTTTGTCCGCAAAGGATACATAAAACATAAAATTATAAAATCTCACTAAATGATACAAAATACAAATAGAAGTAAGAGACAAGAAGTGATACATAATATAATTAGCCCAATTATAATTACATATTTTTAAGTAATACCAGAACATTTTTTCTGAAACTGTACAGATTATCTACAAAAATGTCTACACTAGCACACCCTATCTTACTATATGTCGATACATTTGAGGCAAACGACTAAAGTAGGCAATATTACGTCTGAAAGTATTCAGGTGGAATGTGCTATGGGGTCTTAAACAATGGGAATTAGGTACATTTATTTCAATACTGCTAAGACATAATATAGTAAATGAATTTAATTACGTACTTAGTTAGCATTCACATTATATATAATTATACATTGATATCTATATGTTTCGAAAGCGATGCTTTCACCGTCAGGAATATATTAATAATAGTATGTATAAACATGTAGATATCAATGTATATTTATAAAGTGGTGAATACTAAGTATATTTTTTAAATAAATTTATTAATAATGACGCCACAAAGTGAATACCAATCGCATGAAGAAATTATAAATAATACAGTACCTAGATGACTGTGAATTATTTTATGTATATACATATTAAATCAATCAATTGCTTTCTAATTTCAAGTGAATTAATGTTAAAGTATAATTTCTTAATATTCACTTTGTGGGGTAATTATTAATAAACGAATTAAGAATGACTTTGTAATCACCACTTTATTAATATATACATATCAACATGTGTCGAAAGCGACGCTTTCCTCATCAGGAATATACAGAATATATCATATATGTAAATCAATTCCTCTTTTGATATAAATAAATCTTTAAAAAAATTTCATACAAGTACAACCGGTTTACAATTAGACAAATTTGAAATTTTAGAAATTAGAAGAATTGTTAACAGTAAATTAAATATAATTAATGATCAAATATTTTTTTTTAAATAGCTACATCTGGAATTTATTTTCATATTAATATTAATAATAAAAATAATTTCTTTTTTAATTTGTAATATACATTTTTTATTCAATGTTTCATAATATTTTTTTATTAGCATCTTCGATTAATTATTACATATTCAATCAATTTTTGATTATGTTTATAATTTGTCTCTTCTTACATTATTGTGTTCTACGTTTATTATTTGTCAATACTTGATATTATTATTTTTTAGTATTTTGTATATTCCTGATGAGGAAAACTTCGCTTTCGAAACATGTTGATATGTATATATAATAAAGTGATGATTGTAAAGTAATTTTTAATTAATGTCGAAGTATACAAGACGTAAATTTAAAAGATAACATTCCTAGTTTTTTTTTTTTTAACAGATGGATTTTCATATTTATAGTAATGAAGATTCCAAATAGTGCTTCCATATTCCAGTTTACTTATAATTAAGGTGCTGGAAAGGGTAATAATTGATTGATGGGTCTGAAAAACGTTTAGGATATTAAACAAAAGTGAATTATTACCAATTTAAGATAATTTCATGACATACGATGGTGTAGAAAAACCCTACAACAATTAACTCTGTGGTCATGTACTTTGAAAGGGCATTTCGATATGTCTTACATTAACCGCAGTCGATGGTCGTAAGTCTAAAATTGTGAAATAGATAATAATAATAATAAGAGTTAATTTCTATAGCATAGTTTTGTGAAAGTTCACATCAAGTGCACTTTACACTAACTAACCTAACCTTATATAGTTGTAAAATAACAGATATACCAGATATATGTAAATTAAAACTATGACATAAAATACTCATGAGCAGCAGATGCACTAGTAGGGGTGTAAGTACAAATATCAAAAGAGCAAGAAAATCTACACAAAATAGCCTAACCTAATATAATTAGAAAATAACATGTACATTACATGCATGCAAATTAAAACCACAATTTAAAATAATCACGAGTAGCAGACTCACTTAGAAGAACGTTTTAGCTATTATACTATAAAAATTTAGAAACTAAGGGTGTAAATAATCAAATATAAAGAAGGTACAATAACAACAGAGCAAGAGAATATTATATGACATTATATACATGGTATTTCACTGGATACTAAGGGCATTGAATAACAAGAAGAAGGAAACCGCAACTAAATAAGCTACGGAGGATCAAAAAAAATGGCCTGCAATTTTATTTCTAAGTGCATGAAGTTATGTTTTGTATTGGATAGGATTTTTTAAACAATTTGGTTTTTAAGACCCGTTTGAACTAAAACCTGCATGAGAAATAGAAAGAAGGATGTTCAACATCCAACTAAGTTGAACCACTTTTTTGGCGTTGTGTCTCATTTACATATAATATACCTACAGTTTAATTTTTAAACAGCTTAGCTTACACTTCATACCATTCAATACGTTTTTATAGGCCTTTTAGAAGGATATTGGTACTGTCAGTACTCCCAACTGTTGTACCATAAGTACACCGAATAAACCGTCAGTTCTTGCACAGACAATTGAAAATTGTACAACATCAAAATGTTGCGAAGAATTCAGCAATTTGCAAATTCTGACAACAAAACAGGCGCTCGTTTTTGCGCGTGGGTTTGATTCGACCCAACAGAAGCATACGAAATTAGTGTATTTAATGCTATTAGTTGTTAACAGGCGTCATTCGTTCATCCGCTTAGCACGCGGATAAACGGGACTGAATATTCACACGCGCGGCACCCGTCCACTAATCCTGTCACTCCGGGCGAGTCCCGGGGGAAGTGTGTGACGGGCCAAGAGAAAACAAGGGACTTATTACGTCACAAGGCCCTCAAGGATGCTTGTTGCTTGTTAGTCTTCATGCCAGAGGGTGTTTTCTTCTTTCTTCTATGTTTCTAAACTACGACTCCAGCTAAGCGGATGTATCCTCTTCAACTACTAGCATACGTAAGTATATATTTTGCTTTGCCTGAGCTATGCAGAGCGAAGCTAGCAGTCCACAATGGAATGCTGATACCAACCCTGATATATGGCAGTGAGGCATGGAACTGGCAGAGGAGGGAGTAGTATCGTATTGTAAAATGTTTGTGTACAGTGCCAGAGAACATTTCTGCCTCTTCCTGTGTCAACTGTGGTTAGAGGTGCATAAATGTGAAGATAATCTACTCTGCCCAGTGAGAGGAGATAAGACTTTTATTTATTTTTATTTCAAAGAATTGTAAAGTGTGTTTTATGTACTAGCCCAACTTGCTGATAGCAATCTTATGTTTAAGCCCGCTCACTAAGGTTATGGAATGGTAGAGTAAGGATGAAAGTAGATTAAATGCTGTAGAAATGAGACCTCTGAGGCGAATGTGTTGTAAAACCATGTATGATCGTGTGAAAAATGTAGAGATTCGTAAAGAATGGAAGTCTGATGTAAGCGTGATGAGTAAGATTAAGAAAGGGAAACATAGATGGTTTGGGCATGTGGAGCGAATGAATGAAGTAAGGAGTTTAGGGAGAATATATGATCCGAATGTGAATGGAAGAAGAAGTTGGGGACGCTCCAGGAAGACATGGCACGATCAAGTAAATCAAATACTTGAGTCTATGTCAGAAATCGTAATAACAGAAGAGAATGTATGAATGTGAATTAAGCAAGAAGTGTATGCCGAGATCGAGTTGTTTGGTGGTCCGTCCTCTCTGCCTATCCTTGCGGGGAAACGGCGTGATGGTTGTTAGTTAGTTAGTTAACCTGAGCTATTAATTATAGACCATTTACTAATGTCCTGTAAAATTATTGTAATAAAGTCCGGTTTGTAGCCGAGTGGTTCAAAGCATTGGATTCGCACCCTGGCGTTGCGGGTTCAATCATCTGCTGAGTATTTTTGATATCGATGAAGATGCCGTAAAGTGAACCGGTCTCATTAGCTCAGTTGGTAGAGTGGTTGTCCCGGTAAGTCTTGGGATCAATTCCCAGATGCGACTGATAACTTTTAATTTTCTGTCTTTTTTTTTTCGGGTTCGTATTTCATTTAGGATTTGATAATATTATCTTCTTAAATGATTAAATATGAATTAATCAACTAACATTAGAAGTTCTTCTTCGCTTAAGTTTTATATTTGACTTAATTCTCACTTTAAAGTGATGAGAATTAAAAGTGTTCATCTGTTTGATTAAGTGCCACTTAGCGGAAGCGTTGTTTAACCCTTTCGTACCGTACGTTACTTGAAAATACATGGATTCAAGAATTTTTTGCTCCTTATATAGAGCAAATAAAAATGTATTGTTTTCATTTTCCAATTGCTCGCATTACTGGTTTATGAGCACTCTATTTTTCATTGAATTTAGCTACTCGTTCAGTCGATAGCTATGTTTGTATTTTAAGGGGATTTTTTTTTGTTTAATTTCGGCTTCCGCACCTTCGTGTGATTTTTTTAACGAGTATTTTGAAGGTAGAGGTATCTACATTTTTACTGTATAATTTTTTAATCGCTGTTTTTTTCATTGCCTGTAAAATTTTAGAAAAATAATTATGATAATGACCGCAATATGTGCCATTTTTGATATGCCGCCAGAATGACATGTTCATTTTTGTTCGTGAATTATGGCGTTGTTGACGACACGCCGGCCAACGTCGGTAACAGCCGCCTTGCCAGCCAGTGGCGTCATGTATATCATTATGACGTTTTAGCCAGTTTTAGTTTGCTTTTAAAATCAATAATCATGGATCGAAATAAAAAATTACTCATTTTTAGTGCGATTATCACAATCAGAAATACAAACATCAAATATTCGGCTCATTTTTAATGGTATCCGTAGTTAATAACCTGAAAATTCCATATTACTAATATTTTTTGTTTTTTATATTCCGTATAAGTTGTCATTACGCTTTTAGAGATCAAATGTTGTTGCAAAGGAAAGTATTATAAAAAAGCTACATCAAAATTATTACGCTTCAAATATGTTTTATCAATGCCATATTTAATTCAGGTCTGAAAGGGTTAAGTCTCGGAAGCTCCAGGTAGGTGGTAATTAGTGGGAGAAATAAGACACTGCAAGCTTCCGGAAATAATCCTCTCTGATTCGTAGAGCTGGTTTACAACTTTTAATTTTTAGTTACTAATTAATTGAGGATAATATTGGTAAGTTTTAGATTTGAAGCATGATATCGATAAAAATAACGTAAGATAAACATGTTTCAATAGCTCAGTGGCTAGAGTGTTGTCGTGGTAAGACAGAGGTCATGGATTTTATTCAATAAATCATAATTTCGAAATAAAGAATATGTAAGTTTCTTGCAAATAATACAAGTATAAACCACAGTCCTCCTCAATAGTGTAATAATTTCAGAACCGTAATAGGTACCTATTACGGTTCTGAAAGATTTTTTATTAAGCTTTGATCTAATTTATTTATTTATTATATTACATACATATCTACATTACATTACATATCTAGTTAATTACAATGGTTACACAGGTGCAAACCACATCACACACAGGAACATAGATAAAATAGGTAGCCTTCACGAAATACAACAACTAAATATTTCATTTGTCTCGTGAACAAATACAGGAATAACATATTGTAAGTACCGTTGCAAATATACAAAACACTGATACTTATACTCTATACACATATCACAATAATTGTTGAGGATGTATGCAATAATCGTCTGTTTGTATTTGTACGATGTGTGGTAAAATCATCTATGATAGTGTGAAAAATGTTGAGAATCGTAAAGAATGAAAGCGTAATGAGCAAGATTCAGAAAGGGACGCTTAGATGGTTCGAGCATATAGAGCGAATGATCGAAGAAAGTAATGTAATGAGAAAATATAACGAGACTGTGAATGGAAGAAGAAGCCGGGTAAGTCCGAGGAATAAATGGCACGATCAAGTGAATCAGATACTTGAGTCGGGCGATGTCAGAAGTCCAGAATAACACAAGAGAATGTATTGGACGTTCTATGAATGTGAATGAAGCAAGATCTTGGCAAACGAGTGTTTGCCAAGATCGAGTTGTATGGCGGTCCATCCTTTCTGACTACACTTGCGGGGAAACGACGTTAGTTAGTATTTGTATTACGAGCAGCTGAACATAATCGATAATTTCAGGGGAGGCCGCCAACACAGGCTTCTGTTTATTGCCAGGTGCAGAACTAACTTACCAATGGTGATGCCTCTGGGAAGACTTACTAGGTTAATTAACTGCCTCGCAGGAAATTTTTCACATGACCTGCAATAATTTTAAGGACGAACTTATTATGTTATAACATTATGTTCTTTTATAACTCTTTGTAGCTATTTTTCTTTTACCTCTGTGTTATATAATTGTGCTAACTATATTTCTGTAATTTTTTATCGCTTTTGCATTGTATTGGTCTTTATAACTGTTTTTGCAATGTCGGAAAATGTATTACCTTCTGCGTGAAGTCTAGGTACAAGAGAATTTCGTCTGTCTATAATACCATTAACAATTTTTAAAATAAAAGTCAGGTCAGAAACAAGTCTTCTATCTGAGAAATTGAATAATTTTAGTTCTTTCATTAAGTAGTTGTAACAAATTTGTTTTGTAATCTGGAAGTCACTCAAAGCCCCCTCTCGCAGTACGGTTCGTGGTCTTATTTACTGGGCATTCAATCAGATCCAGAAATCTTATATTTAATAAAAATGTTACTTACTGCGAATCTCGAATACAGCAACGGTCACAAAATTTAAATAAAGTTGGTGGGAGGGGTACTATAATAACTAGCGACTTGAGACAATACGGCGATTGTCAAAACTTTCCTCAACTTAAAAATATAACGTCTTATCTAAAAATGCATTGTATTTAGAATATGAAAACAAAAGTGAGAATTATAATCTGCTCGTTTTACTTGTAGATTTTCAAATGTCATTAAAACAAACGGTTAGAGAAATGCCGGAAGAAGAAATGAAAACTTACAAATATTTACTACTAACTACTGACACTCATCAAACTTCCGAGGTTACGTCTGCTTAAAAAATCCTTCGTTAGCGCTGGGCACAAACTTCAACATGATTCGGCGTAGGTTACTTAATTTCACCTTTCGTTTTTTTTTGTATGAGGTATTTGCTTGGGATGTGATAGCGTGGATTTTGAACGGCGTTTTGTTTATAATTGTGCTGATAATGCTAGTTAGTCTTATGATATCATATTTTTAATGGGAGGTGTCCGCACAAACGCTCTTTAGATAAAACCGCCACTGGTCTCTTGTACCTTACAGGTAGAGCAAAGTTCTATCTCATACGAGTAGATAGCTAAACTTAATAGTATTTTGGTAATGGCGTACGTCGTAAACTTACAGTCTAACAAATCAAATGAACCTGTAAAGTTTTGAATTTAGGATTCAATATGGCGGACGTGCTTTGTTAGTTCTGCGACTAACTTCATTTAGTTAAGTGACAGATAACAGACATGGACTGGATGTAGGAGGTGGTTGGTGGTGGGTGGGAGTGGGGGGTCCAAAGAGCCAACACTACGAGAATACCTACATACTACAGAATAGAAAATATATTTGATGTTTTAACGCCCATTTGGGGCTTTTCATACACAGATATACAAATATTATAAAGAAGATTAGTACTCCATAATAATTGATTTATTACGTTACAATCCTTGACTGATTAGTAATAATCCTTGAAGGATTATTTAATAGTTATTGTGTCAGACGTCTTCTCCTCTTCCGCGATGTTTGGCACCTGTACGGAGCCGGAACCAAGCGGTAATTATTTGTTTTTCGTAACTGGCCCCCTACCCCAAAGAACCGTTTTCCTTTTGTGCAAACTTATTAATATATTGTGCAGGTGGCAGGGACAGTCCCGTCACTGTTAATTATGAATGATTAAATAAATAAAGCGAGGCAACGCGGTTCGAGGGAGGTGTTGTCGGATAAACTTTCATGACACGACGAAATGTGCTGATAACGTCGCGAAAACCCAAGCAGAACGCTCGGGGTAGCGCCTGGCTGGGGGTAAAAATAGAGCGCAAAAATGGCTATTTATCAGCTATTTTTCGCCTTTCTTTGCTTAGGGTTTTTTATCCAGTTAAGATCTTTTCCTTAAAAATTCATGTAATGTAAAATAAAATCAGTCAAGGAAATAAAACAGATGGTGATAGTAATAAGGCCAAAGAGCCGCAGTACTAGTTAGTTAGAAACATGAGGGGTATTGCTATAAGCCCCAGCTAGTTAGAAGATTACGAAAGAATCCGTAAAATAAAAAAATATATATATTTATCAGTCAGACAGCAACTCTCTCGCCGACAAGACTTCTCTACCTCGACTGCTCCACCTCGCTCTGCTTCTATCGACTTACCTTCTTCTTTGATTTGACCACTGACTGACTCTGAACCCCTCCAGGACTACCACCGCCCACTAGACCTAGACCTTCGCATCAACCACGGACAAGGCCCGCAGGGCAAATTTGTGCAAAAGGATTTTGTACAAATTTGGAAGTTTTGCCCCTAAAGTTCGCCTGTGTGCCATTACGTCTGATAGTTATTTTTTATTAGCGAATATATAAATAACCATGTGTACGTATACAAAATGTTGACAGAATAACGGCTTAAAATACACATGGCACAACGGCCGTTCTTCCCAACTTTTCGAATGATCAATCTGAGTCACCGATCAGCCAAGTGTTTTATTAAGTATTCGCTCTGTTTGCCTGTTTCTCATTTTTCGTCGTACATTGTCTATGGAGGTGCTCGCCCACTATAAAATAGTTTTTTCCCACTTTAATACACGATAAAATAGTAGCCGCCCACTTTTAAGACAATAAAGTGACATCGACGTAAAAACTTTCTATGTAAAATTAACGTAAATTAGTTAATATTGTATTTATAGTGAGTACATATCATTTGTTTTAAAAACTAATATATAAACTAACATTTTATAATTCACAAAAGAGTGTGTTAAAAATAAGTTGAAAATAAAGTGTTAGCTTGACTTTTGATAATGCCGCAAAACACATTCAACGCATCGTACATTTGACAGTTGACATTTCTTGA
Source organism: Halesus radiatus (assembly GCA_022606495.2). NCBI lineage: Eukaryota > Metazoa > Arthropoda > Insecta > Trichoptera > Limnephilidae > Halesus > Halesus radiatus. The sequence continues at coordinate 42,526 of JAHDVE020000877.1, forward strand.
TGAGCGAAAAAACAAGAAAAAACGTAGCTTATAATTACTAAAATAAATTGGGTTCTCTTCAGTTTTATTTAAAACATACAAAAAACACGTTTTGACATTCGAAAACGGATATGAAACTTTGTCATTCAATATTTGAATCGCGTGAACAAAATCGTAAACTAATAATGATAATTGAAATTTCGGAGACGCTTGTTCACCCTGTTGACACTTTTTATAACTAGGTTTCTGCTGACGGGAACTCAATCCACAAAAATCGATATCCTAAATTGATCGTAAATTTGATCGAGAATTTCACTGGGAAGAGCGAATTTGTGTATTTGAAGAGTGTTGAGGCAAAATTTCGGCCCAACATTTGCTCAATGTGGTTGGGAAGAACGGCTGTAATTATTGTTTTTTCCCTGTGCTGAGGCGGACTAGAGATATTTATTTTGATGTCATCTAATTATGTGCGTCTTCTATGACGTCTTTAGTGCTGTTTTTAAGGTTGCTTCATTGACCCTTTTTAGCCAGACTTCAAACCTTGACTTGTACTCGTTAAAATTTTCCATTCGTGTTACATCTGGGGGAAGGATCTTGCGGAGTTTTTTTGCAAAAATATATGTAGTTTGGTTTTATGACGAGGAATGTTGTTTAATTTTAAAACGTTGTGGCAGCAGCTTTACATATTGGATTTCGTTCAATCTTCCCGGAACTAAGTAATTTTAGAGAAAATCGAAGCACAGACAAACATTCATTTTTATATGTAGAGATTTTAATCATTGTAGATAATATTAACAACTCTCAACATTAAAAAAGATCAAGGAGAGACCACGAGGTCCCGGGTTCGTCTCCCAGATTCTACCATTACTCTTTTCTTTTCATGTCTTATTTATTAGTGCCGGAAAGGATTAGATCTGGTATGTTAATAAATTCTTGGTGAAATTCCTTGGTATTGAGCATAATAAAACCAATGTTAAACTCATTTCACTTGCTTATTTACTTGGGTAAATAAAAACATATTAGTAAGCCTTTGCAATGTAGCATAACTACACTTTGAAAATGATTTTGAACGCTGAAACAGCTGTCACAATAAAAAATAAAAAACTAAAATACTTAAAAATAACATTATTAGATTTATCACAACATACTGAACATACCCCACAATGAGAACGCCGCAGTCCCACTGAGGCGTTCAATATTTCTTTATTTTCTGCTAAACTTGTTGAAGTAATTCATTTATATAATGTAATAGGACGCTAACGAGGCTCGAAGGTTGTGCCCCACTTTTCCTAACCTTGTCACTTCCTAATTAAGGTCATATCGCCTCACGGCGCGTCTGGCAAGTAGGCTGCAAGCATCCCAGCTTTTAATTTAATTATTCTCCTCGCAATCACAGAAAAACCTCAGTTACCACATTGGGCGTGTCAGTGTGCCCGAAGTAAGTTCTACTTTTCCATTCTGATGAAAATGATTAAACTTTAAAAAAAATATTAATTCTTTTTTGGATAAACTTCTTTTTTAAAGTAACTCTACAAAGGAGGCCCTGAGGGAAATAATTTCCCTCAAGGCCTATATCATCTTTGGGGGTGCTGTGTGAGGGTCTTTTAGAGGACAGGAAGGAGTGCACTTGAGTCTTAAAGATACCCATGTTGTAGGATAGAGGAAACACAGAGGCCGGCAGATCATTCCACAGCCGAGCTGATGAACACAAGAACGAGTCGTAAAAGCGACTCGTTTTCACGTGACAAATGTCAACCGTGTGCAAATGTCGGGCGCGCGTTTGGCGTATTTCCCGACTACGCACCGGTGCCGAAGGGATCAATGACGCTAGTTCCTCAGAGCATCTTCCATTAAAATACCGGTAGAACAAGGACAGCATTTCCACTTGACGTCTGTGCTCCAAAGATTGCAGTCTGTTTACTAAGATGACGCTAGTTCCTCAGAGCATCTTCCATTAAAATACCGGTAGAACAAGGACAGCATTTCCACTTGACGTCTGTGCTCCAAAGGTTGCAGTCCGTTTACTAAGATAGGCGAATCTATCAAACGGACCGCCCGTTTCTTCACAGAGTCAAGGGTTTTTTTCAGATATTTTGGGGGCTCCCGACCAGAGGTGGCTGCCAAATCCTACAACCAATTTCATTTTCAACCGTTTTATTTTAAATCGTTTTAGATAACATTACATGAATACCCCACAAGAGTCCCAACTGCTCCCGACTGTCCGGAGATAGTGCGACTACTTTATTTAAAAAGTAAATATACGAGTACACGCAACTCTCTCGCACCGAATATGGAATTATAGGATGGGAATCTGCGACATCTAAGTACATACACCATCTGAATAAAATTAAAAAAGGAATCACAAAGACCACACTTAACCGCCGTCCTTTGGGTTATTATTCAAAAAGGAGGTAAAAAAACAAATGAAATTGCGAAATCTAATGAAAAAAAAAACTTTTTTGACATTATAACAATATGTGTGACTAGTGACGTGACTTGTATGGGAGAGACGAACATACCCAAACACATCCATTAGCTTCGGCTGACCTCGAAATACTAAACGAGATGACGCAAGAACAAACTTGTTTACGAATGTATACGAATGTTTTGTGGGTTTTGGGTACATCTTTTTTGTACCTGAACGTACGGCATACGGCTTGTTGCATTCGAGCGATAATTAGCGGCCGTATAACGCACGTTCGTATGGGTAGGGCGGTTAAAGTACCCAGAAATTTTGCCGTACCAAATGTACTACAAATTTATACCAAAAATAATAGTGAAACTATTCAAAATTATGGAACCCCCTACTAGACCACATATTCATGACACTAAAAAACATTGAATCCGCCATTTTGTATTTTGTTAGCCCGTAGATATACCACTCTGGTTAGCCACAGATTACATATTCAAAAGAAGAAGGTTTGTTTTGGTAGAATATTTTCGAAATGGTTAACACAAGTGGGTACCTACTTAAGAACTTTATTATTTAGATACATTTTGAAAAAATAAATATTCGGCATGAAATAAAATTTTCAAATAAATGTTTCTTTGTTTTTTGTTTAGAGATAGTAATATTCGTCACAAGGCATTACTTTCGATGTCAAATCAATTATAGAACCCACACGACAAGCAAGAATTCACAACTTCATCACTTTATTCCAAAGAAAAAAAAATCCCGAGCAGGCAAAAAAACTATCGCAGACCAGTGAAAAATCACGGGTTATCATAGTTGTGAAGCTGAAAGTTTTAATATTCAAAAGCGGAAAGTTTTTGATTTAAAAATGTTGCCACTTCCGAGAGTCGAACCCCGATCAACTGCTTGGAAGGCGACTATGCTGACCATTACACACGATAAGCAAGAATTCACAAGGCCGGATAAAACTTCAGCTAGTAATTAATAAAATTTACAAAAAAAACTATGTATTGGACATTCGTTAGCAAACGTTTTGTATACATTAGAATGTCACGGACAGATTATATTAGAATATTCAAATATCTATAAAATTACTTTTCCAATTGGTCCAGTTATAGTTTTCCAAGTCATGAGAGAGGAAATGGTAAGAATCACATGGACATTGGACATAGACAACATTGATGATAGTAGCCAGAGAATAAATAGCTAATGGTTTTTAACCGTGTTTGGTGACCAGATCTGAATAGCCAGGTATTTCCCCACCTTCCTCTTCCCCTTCTCCTTCCCCTCCATAATATCTTGAACCTCATAACATTCCCCAATTGGGAAGGCTATAGTCTCACTGGCTCCAGACGGTTGGGAGCAGTTGGGACTCGTGTGCGGTATTCATATAAAAAAAATCAGCTTATAGACGGTGTTAGACAATTTTACCAACACTTGTTTGATTGTTTTTCAATAAGTACTAAGTCTTACCTGTCTTTGTTGCTTGGCATAAAAATGTGTTGAAAATACACCCGAGAGAAATTCTCTCCTTTTCTCATTCTTTCGACATCCCCGTTAGAAACACTTCCCGGAAATAACAGTGTACTTTCCCCTGAGCTCTCTTTACGAGGTATTACACAAATACCATTGCCGCGTTCACAAAGAAAGGAAAATAAATAAATGTTTGACTTGGGAGAAGCGGAGTTGAAAGCTCGATACGGTGAACATTGAGATCTCGAGATTGAAGATTCTATACATCTGTTCTCACTATTTTTAAAGACTTTCACCAGTTTTAACTATCCCGTTTTGCCCGTTACGTAAACAGTATTATTCTTATGTAACAATGAAAATTGAAAATTCGTAAAAATAAGAACTATAGTGAAAAACATTATGGCTCAAAATTTATATATTCATACGGATCAACAAACGTCGATTCCGAATGTGTGTATAAGTTTTATTATATATATATATATATATATATATATATATGTAGGTAAAATTTATAAATCGTTATTTATAAGTCAATAAAAAACCATCTCATAAAAATGCCCCGTTTCGTTGATTCCACTGGAACGACGTCACGTGGTGGATCGCGCTTAAAACCTTTCTGTGTAAATTCATTCCGTGTGACCGTGTGACGGTTGAATGACGTCACGCACACCCTCCACTTACCGCTCGGTATCCGACAGATTTGGTTGGTTTAAAAAAGCGAATTTTTAGAATTAATTGAACTATGAAACCAAATTATGAAGAAATACTGGAATTAAGTTAGAATGTCCGAAATTGATAAAAAAATGGAGTGGAGTTCCTTATTGCGTAGACCAAATAATTTCAGTCAGAAAAAGCTATGTAGATTAGTTAAATGATGTCAGAATTCAGTGTTCGAAAGTTTTACTATTTCATACAAACAGTTCTTCCGCTTCAAAATCTTTTTTTTTTATGTGATACTATAAAAGAATTCGAACAGCTTCCAACCGTCTGGAGCTAGTGAGACGATGGCATTCTCAATTGGTGTATACTGTTAAGCTAAAGGTATTGAGGAGGGGAAGGATATGGGGAAGAAGGAAGGTGGGAAAGTGCCTTGCTATTCAGATCTGGTCAATAAACACGGTTAAAGCCATTTCAAGCATCGTTTCGATTCTGAATGGTGGTCTTTCACCAGGGCGATACTGTCAGTATTTACCACTGTGGAACGTGCCGCAAATATACTACATATTATTTTTAAATTAATAAATTGTGAAATAACACAATTCAATCAAATAAAATTTACTTGCGCACGCCGGGATTTCAACCCGTGACCTATGGCTTTGTAGCCAAGGATCGTAACCACTCAACCACGGAGACCGTCGAAACGGACGACAAATGTCCAGTGAAAACAATTAAAGAACTGTTCATGTAAAGATAACAAACCAATAAAATTATTTACAAAATGTAATTTATGTAAAGTATGCAATTTTTTTATAGTTCACACTTTCTTAAGCTCACTCCTCTTCTAAACACAAGCGTCCGCTTCTATAGAAGAGAAACAAAATATATGTAAATATATGTATATGTTATACAAAATTTGTGAATACTGATTTTATAATTATTGTCAAAGAATACACCCTGTAAACTTATTCATTGATTAATCTCTATATATAAAAAATAATGTTTGTCTGTCTGTCTGTCCTCAAGTTTCTCGAAAATTACCAGTCGGGTTTCGTTGAAAATATCATAGTTTGTTTTCATTAGTACCGGGAAGATTTGGAGAGTTTAAATGAAATCCAAAATGTAAAACTGTTTCTATAGCGTTTTAAAATTAGTATGAAAAACATTAAACCCGCCATGTTGCATTAAGGTTACCCCATAGATATACCACTCACGTTAGCCACAGATCACATATTTTAAAGGAGGTTTGTTTGAGTACAATATTTTCAAAACGGAAAACACGAGTAGGTACCTGGTTAAGATCTTTATTATTTCGATATATTCTAAAGAAGGTTTGTTTGTGTAGAATATTTTCAAAATGGAAAACACGAGTAGGTACCTGGTTAAGATCTTTATTATTTAGATATATTCTAAAGAAGGTGTGTTTGGGTAGAATATTTTCAAAATGGAAAACACGAGTAGGTACCTGGTTAAGATCTTTATTATCACGAGTAGGTACCTGGTTAAGATCTTTATTATTTCCTGATATATTCCTGTTAGCATTTGTTGTGCAGAATATTTTCTAAAAAAAATGGAAAACACGAGTAGGTACCTGGTTAAGATCTTTATTATTTCGATATATTCTAAAGAAGGTTTGTTTGGGTAGAATATGTTCAAAATGAAAACACGAGTAGGTACCTGGTTAAGATCTTTATTATTTCGATATATTCTAAAGAAGGTTTGTTTGGGAAGAAATATTTTCAAAATTAAAACACGAGTAGGTACCTGGTTAAGATCTTTATTATTTCGATATATTCTAAAGAAGGTGTGTTTGGGTAGAATATTTTCAAAATGGAAAACACGAGTAGGTACCTGGTTAAAATCGTTATTATTTCGATATATTCTAAAGAAGGTTTGTTTGGGTAGAATATTTTCAAAATGGAAAACACGAGAATAGGTACCTGGTTAAGATCTTTATTATTTCGATATATTCTAAAGAAGGTTTGTTTGGTATATTCTAGAGATAGGTGTTCGTTGAAAACACGAGTAGGTACCTGGTTAAGATCTTTATTATTTCGATATATTCTAAAGAAGATTTGTTTGGGAAGAAATATTTTCAAAATTAAAACACGAGTAGGTACCTGGTTAAGATCTTTATTATTTCGATATATTCTAAAGAAGGTGTGTTTGGGTAGAATATTTTCAGGTACCTGGTTAAGATCTTTATTATTTCGATATATTCTAAAGAAGGTTTGTTTGGGTAGAATATTTTCAAAATGAAAAACACGAGTAGGTACCTGGTTAAGATGTTTATTATTTCGATACATTTTGAAAAAATAAATGTGGATGAAATAAATTTTTTAAATGAATGTTTCTTTGTTTAGAGATAGTAATAGTCATCACAAGGCATTACTTTCGCTGTAAAATCAATTATGGTGCCCAAACGACAAGCGAGATTTAACAACTTCATAACTTTATCAAAAAAAATTAAAAATCAAGATCAAGGCCGTAATAAATGTACATATTTATAAATATATCTGAAATATATTTTATGGTTTTATCACAATGATTATGTTGATGTAAGTTTTGAAGTCTTATCGGATGGGGAAGTTCATGCGATTCCACCATAAAACCAGTTATCAAAGCTCAACAGGCAGTTTTGAAAATTATTCTTACAGTCCCCATCAGAACTCCTACAGACTATGTTTTCAATACCCTGAATTTAAAGTCTCTGAAACAATTATATTCAAAAGATATTTTAATTTACGCATTCAAAAACCAGGATAACTTTGCACATACAAACTCGGGTCGATTCACAAGATCCTCATTCTCAAGATCCACACAACTTTTGGAAAAAGAAATTTTATAAATATTTATCTATAAAAGTACTTAGCATCCCCCTCCAGTAATAAAAACCATTACAAAATTAACCGACTCCAAATAAGTAATTATGGACACGGGAAGCAAGAATATAGATATGGTGTTGTAACCGAACAGAGTTTAACGGTCACGGTTTGTTTACTTCCAGATTTCAATATTTTAATTCATTTATTGCATTATGATTTTCCTCTAGTAAAATATTTTGACATGATTACGAAAACTTACTTAAAAAATTAACAAACCTACGAAAAAACTTGACCCAATTTATAATCCATACATAAACATACGATTACGCCGTCTGACAGGAGAATTATGTCAGGCTTAGTTGTATTATATAGAATCATCAACAACCTAATTGACAGTCCTGCCATCCTCGCCACTATTAAATTGAATGTACCGACGAGTAAAGTGTAACATTTTTCTGCAACACTTACACAACCAACTATCAGTCTCATTCGTTAACCAATAGGACGCATGATCTGGGTAACAGGTTTGAAGGTGTTGTTGATGTATTTGCTGACTCCATTTATACAGTAAAGCGTCATTTATACCGGCACTTTGATGAATCCTACAATATGTAGTATTGTAGATTGGATAATGTAGCGATAATGATTTGCATTAATATATTGTTTTATTTTTCCATTTTATGCCACTGTTAAACGTTTGAAAAAGATTGTTCATTACTTTATGGTTTAGAATCTCTATGTACTTGTAATTTTCTATAGCTCTTTATATTGCGTTCTAAAATCCATGTAAAAACTCAGATGGGCGATTAATCAAATAAATAAATAAAACCATGTACAAATGACCTTAGAACGGGGTACTCCAGTAAGGTCAAATTTTTTGCGACTTTTGTAAAACATTATGAAATAAATAAATAAAAGAATTTCAGATGTGGGTAGTAATATGCTATTGCTTTAAAAATAAATCATATTAATAAATGAACAAACAAATCAACCCCGCTGTCCCAGCTGCTCCAATAGAATTGTGTCAATTCCGATCACAATTGTATTATTCTTAATCGAGTTTGGATACAGGGCTCCATCCACCCCGTGATTGCTTTGGCCCAGGTGTTTCTCCCCACATCCAGCCTTATTACTCAATACTTCTTAAAATGTATTACACAAAACCATCCACAGCTAAACTTCCATTTATTAAATTTATGTGTTCCAGAAAAAAAATCATTTGCACAAAAGGAATATTAAATAATGAAGATCGTATCTCCATTGTATTTCTGCTCTCAAGATTATAAAAGATACCTACATCTTCCTACGCACACTACTTCCATATGAAAATTACAATGAAAAAATAACCATCAATATCATCATTAAAAAACCTAAAGAGATATTTTGTGAATTTAATGTACCATCCATTACAGGAATATATAAAATAAACGCCTTATGTCAAATTTAGAAAGAATTTTTCATCAATAAAATTCAATCCACTGACAGTATGAGCAATAGATTAAAAACGAGTGGTTTAATAGCCATCCCAATACTAAGAACGACCACAGCACAACACCACTACTATTCATTTAGGTATAAGATGGTACAATATGTTATTATACAAAAACAAAATGAATGTAACCGAAACATTGAAATATGAACAACTCAAAAGGTAAATTAACTCCCTGAACTTAGATAATGATATATTGTACCCTTAACGTACTCGTATACTATCTAGCATATAAATTACTATTTGGTTATTATTTTTTCATTGTTCTAAAATTGTTCTGTCGATTAACGTTTGTAGTTATTCAATAAGTTTTAATTATTGTTTACATATTGAATTGTTTTTATTATTTTATCATTACGTATGTAAATAGTCCTCCCACAACCACGAGCTACTGGAGCTCAACTTATGGAGAGTAGATCAATATGAAGTTAATAAAATCACGTATATAATGTATTATGTTATAATTATGTAATTTTTTTGTAATAAATAATTAAATGAATAAAATATAAATACGTAAGGATTTAGAATAATGGATTATTTCCCCGTAAAATTTCATTCGTAATATTTTTTTACGAGTGCAAATTGGAACATTATTTTTTTAAATATGCACAGCAAAATTAAAAAATCCACACTCTTTTTATAATAAACTATGATACGGTTTAGTGATTAATACCTGTTGGTAGTCGTGTGGTCCAAAGCGTTGGGTGGGAACCCTGGCATCGTGGGTTCATACCTTTGCTGGCTAAGTCTTCTATCATTCCTCAAGCAACATTTTTCGCTTATAATGATGTATGTAAGAGAAATTAAAATATTTTCATATGAAGCGGTAACTTGGTGATGTGACATTATAATTTAAAAAATAAAACAATAACTTTGTTTACATCTCTTTTGTTTATACTTTTGCCGAGCGGGTTTCGCTACTAACGTAGCTTCTTTAGCGCAGTATAGAACTAAACTATGAAATAAGATACACATGTGTTATAGATTGATAAAAACAGGCGAGTGGAGGGCCAAGGGAGGGAGATCAGCAGGTACCTGCTGACCGGGAAGGGTGTGTACTTTGTTTATTGGGAATAATTTAAGAATTGGACTTTTATTTAAATTTATTTGATTATTAATGAGTCTACTATTTGTGTTTTAGGCTTTCCTTATTTCTAACGCTTATAAGTTATCTAGTCGAATGCCGGTTACATTTTTATACA
>JAHDVE020000877.1:52663-62679 GCA_022606495.2 Halesus radiatus
AAAACACGAGTAGGTACCTGGTTAAGATCTTTATTATTTCGATATATTCTAAAGAAGGTGTGTTTGGGTAGAATATTTTCAAAATGGAAAACACGAGTAGGTACCTGGTTAAGATCTTTATTATTTCGATATATTCTAAAGAAGGTTTGTTTGTGTAGAATATTTTCAAAATGGAAAACACGAGTAGGTACCTGGTTAAGATCTTTATTATTTAGATATATTCTAAAGAAGGCTTCTTGTTTGGGTAGAATATGTTCAAAAATGAAAACAATGAGCAGTACCTGGTTGGTATCTTATTATTTCCGATATATTCTTAAAGAAGGTTTGTTTAAAGGAAATATTTCAAAATTAAACACGAGTAGGTACCTTGCTAAGATCTTTATTATTTCGATATATTCTAAGAAGGTGTGTTTGGGTAGAATATTTTCAAATGGAAAACACGGTAGGTACTTGGTTAAACTATATTATTTCTGATATATTCTAAAGAAGGTTTGTTTGCAGAATATTTTCAAAATGAAACACGAATAGGTACCTGGTTAAGATCTTTTATTATTTCGATATATTCTAGTAGCGTTTGTTTGGGTAGAATATTTTCAAAATTAAACACGAGTAGAAATTGGTTAAGATCTTTATTATTTCGATATATTCTAAAGAAGGTTTGTTTGGGTAGAATATTTTCAAAATTAAAACACGAGTAGGTACCTGGTTAAGATCTTTATTATTTCGATATATTCTAAAGAAGGTTTGTTTGGGTAGAATATTTTCAAAATTAAAACACGAGTAGGTACCTGGTTAAGATCTTTATTATTTCGATATATTCTAAAGAAGGTTTGTTTGGGTAGAATATTTTCAAAATGGAAAACACGAGTAGGTACCTGGTTAAGATCTTTATTATTTCGATATATTCTAAAGAAGGTTTGTTTGGGTAGAATATGTTCAAAATGAAAACACGAGTAGGTACCTGGTTAAGATCTTTATTATTTCGATATATTCTAAAGAAGGTTTGTTTGGGAAGAAATATTTTCAAAATTAAAACACGAGTAGGTACCTGGTTAAGATCTTTATTATTTCGATATATTCTAAAGAAGGTGTGTTTGGGTAGAATATTTTCAAAATGGAAAACACGAGTAGGTACCTGGTTAAGATCTTTATTATTTCGATATATTCTAAAGAAGGTTTGTTTGGGTAGAATATGTTCAAAATGAAAACACGAGTAGGTACCTGGTTAAGATCTTTATTATTTCGATATATTCTAAAGAAGGTTTGTTTGGGTAGAATATTTTCAAAATGGAAAACACGAGTAGGTACCTGGTTAAGATCTTTATTATTTCGATACATTTTGAAAAAATAAATGTGGATGAAATAAAATTTTTAAATGAATGTTTCTTTGTTTAGAAATAGTAATAGTCATCACAAGGCATTACTTTCGCTGTAAAATCAATTATGGTGCCCAAATGACAAGCGAGAATTAACAACTTCATAACTTTATCAAAAAAAAATAAAAATCAAGATCAAGGCCTTAATAAATGTACATATTTATAAATATATCTGAAATATATTTTATGGTTTTATCACAATGATTACGTTGATGTAAGTTTTGAAGTCTTATCGGATGGGGAAGTTCATGCGATTCCACCATAAAACCAGTTATCAAAGCTCAACAGGCAATTTTGAAAATAATTCTTAGAGTCCCCATCATAACTTCTATAGACTATGTTCTAGTTCCCTGAATTTAATGTCTCGGATACAATTATATTCAAAAGATATTTTAATTTACGCATTCAAAAACCAGGATAACTTTGCACATACAAACTCGGGTCGATTCGCAAGATCCTCATTCTCAAGATCCACACAACCTTTGGACAAAGAAATTTTATAAATATTTATCTATAAAAGTACTTAGCATCCCCCTCCAGTAATAAAAACCATTACAAAATTAACCGACTTCAAAGAAGTAATTATGGACACGGGAAGCAAGAATATAGATATGGTGTTGTAACCGAACAGAGTTTAACGGTCACGGTTTGTTTACTTCCAGATTTCAATATTTTAATTCATTTATTGCATTATGATTTTCCTCTAGTAAAATATTTTGACATGATTACGAAAACTTACTTAAAAAATTAACAAACCTACAAATAAACTTGACCCAATTTATAATCCATACATAAACATACGATTACGCCGTCTGACAGGAGAATTATGTCAGGCTTAGTTGTATTATATAGAATCATCAACAACCTAATTGACAGTCCTGCCATCCTCGCCACTATTAAATCGAATGTACCGACGAGTAAAGTCCAACATTTTTCTGCAACACTTACACAACCAACTATCAGTCTCATTCATTAACCAATAGGACGCATGATCTGGATAACAGGTTTGGAGGTGTTGTTGATGTATTTGCTGACCCCAGTAAGGTCACATTTTTTGCGACTTTTGTAAAACATTATGAAATAAATAAATAAAAGAATTGCAGATGTAGGTAGTATTATGCTACCGCTTTAAAAATAAATCTTATTAATAAACGAACAAACAAATCAACCTCGCTGTCCCAGCTGCTCCAATAGAATTGTGTCAATTCCGATCACAATTGTATTATTCTTAATCGAGTTTGGATACAGGGCTCCATCCACCCCACGATTGCTTTGGCGCAGGTGTTTCTCCCCACCCAGCCTTATTACTCCATACTTCTTAAATTGTATTACACAAAACCATCCACAGCTAAACTTCCATTTATTAAATTTATGTGTTCTAGAAAAAAATTTCATTTGCACAAAAGGAATATTAAATAATGAAGATCGTATCTCCATTGTATTTCTGCTCTCAAGATTATAAAAGATACCTACATCTTCCTACGCACACTACTTCCATATGATAATTACAATGAAAAAATAACCATCAAAATCATCATTAAAAAACCTAAATAGATATTTTGTGAATTTAATGTACCATCCATTACAGGAATATATAAAATAAACGCTTTATGTCAAATTTAGAAAGAATTTTTCATCAATAAAATTCAATCCAGTGACAGTATGAGCAATAGATTAAAAACGAGTGGTTTAATAGCCATCCCAATACTAAGAACGACCACAGCACAACACCACTACTATTCATTTAGGTATAAGATGGTACAATATGTTATTATACAAAAACAAAATGAATGTAACCGAAACATTGAAATATGAACAACTCAAAAGGTAAATTAACTCCCTGAACTTAGATAATGATATATTGTACACTTAACGTACTCGTATACTATCTAGCATATAAATTACTATTTGGTTATTATTTTTTCATTGCTCTAAAATTGTTCTGTTGATTTACGTTTGTAGTTATTCAATAAGTTTTAATTATTGTTTACATATTGAATTGTTTTTTATTATTTTATCATTACGTATGTAAATACTCCTCCCACAACCACGAGCTACTGGAGCTCAACTTATGGAGAGTAGATCAATATGAAGTTAACAAATTCACGTATATGATGTATTATGTATTTTTTTTGTAATAAATAATTAAAGGAATAAAATTAAAATACGCAAGAACATAGAATAATGGATTATTTCCCCGTAAAATTTCATTCGTAATGTTTTTTTACGAGTGCAAATTGGTAGATTGTTTTTTAAAATATGTACAGCAAAATTTAAAAATCCACACTCTTTTTATAATAAACTATGATACGGTTTAGTGATTAATACCTGTTGGTAGTCGTGTGGTCCAAAGCGTTGGGTGGGAACCCTGGCATTGTGGGTTAATACCTTTGCTGGCTAAGTCTTCTATCATTCCTCAAGCAACATTTTTCGCTTATAATGATGTATGTAAGAGAAATTAAAATATTTTCGTATGAAGCTGTAACTTGGTGATGTGACATTATAATTTAAAAAATAAAACAATAACTTTGTTTACATCACTTTCATTTATACTTTTGCCGACCGGGTTTCTCTACTACCGTAGCTTCTTTAGCGCAGTATAGAACTAAACTATGAACTAAGATACACATATGTTATAGATTGATAAAAACAGGCGAGTGGAGGGCCAAGGGTGGGAGATCAGCAGGTACCTGCTGACCGGGAAGAGTATGTACTTTATTTATTGGGAATAATTTAAGAATTGGACTTTTATTTAAATTTATTTGATTATTAATGAGTCTACTATTTGTGTTTTAGGCTTTCCTTATTTCTAACGCTTCTAAGTTATCTAGTCGAATACCGATTCCATTTTTGTGCAGTAAACTGGTGCCTACATTTTTATTGAATGTGTGGTCTGTTTCTAAGAGATGGTTGGCAAATTCTGAGAACCCATTATTATTGAGACATCTTAAGTGTTCTTTTACCCGGATATTAACATTACGCGACGTTTTGCCTACGTAAAATGCGGGGCAATCGTTGCATTGAATTGAATAAATGCCCGAGTGGCCTAAACTATCTTCTTTATCTTTACCATTAAATAAAAACTTACCTATACTATCTGTGTAAAATGTTGGTTTAATATCTGACGGAAGGTTTTTAATGCTTTGTTGAGAAAAGTTATTGATATATAAGATTCTACGCCATTGGTACGGTTGGTTATTATTATTTATTATGTTATTATTAGGGGGGGGTACTGTTTAATAAAAATTTATTTGACGACATTTTTTTAGTTTTTATTTAGGATGTTATTGACTAAGTTTTCATGATAACCGTTATTTATTGCGATTTGTTTAATTATGGATAATTCTAGTGAAAAGTTAGCATTTAATAACGGTACCGTAAACAACCGGTGGATCATCGAGTGGAAAGCGGAATGTTTGTGGGAGGTAGGATGATTAGAGGTATTATGAATGGTTATGTCTGTGTAAGTGGGTTTACGGTAAATTTTAAAATCTATTTTATTGTTTATAACTGATAACGTAAGGTCTAAAAAATTTAAAGTGGAGTTGATTCCTATTTCCATGGTGAATTTAATTTGTTTATGGAAGGATTTTATTAGTAGGAGGAAGGAGGTAAGTTGGCGCTCCGTACCTGTCCATATACATAAAATATCTTCGACATACTTCCTCCATAAAAGCAAGTCATCTCATCAAGAGCATCTCGAGCCGGTACGCGCCGCCGGTAAGAAATGCTCGAGGCCGCGGCGGTGCGTTCCGTTCGTTCGCGGTTGGAAGGATTCGGGTTACATCGACAGCCGCTTCATCCCCCTTCGTATTTTACTGTGTTGGATTAGATTTTGCTAGGAACGTTGACTCTATTTATATAACTCTATGTTTAGTGAGTTAGTTAGCTGCTTAAACTTTGCATTACGAGCTATGGAAATATTAAATGTTGTAACACCGAGTTGCGAGTGGCGACCTTCGTAAGCTTTCATTTTCTTTGCTCTTGACAAAGGCGTCGTGACGTTTGAACTCTTCAGGAATTTATTAAATCCCGCCACATTCGCCACACGTCATACAATGGACACATTTCAATGGGGTATTAATAAAACACATTGTTCTATTGTTTAGGTGGAACGATAAAACCAACTTTTCTTTACGGTCTTGTGGCAGTAGGGGTTTTTGCCTGACAAAAGGTGGGCTAAATAATATTTTGACTTCATATTGAAAAGTTTTCAACCTTGGGTGATCACTGCTTTAGCCGCCATCTTGGATAAAAGGTGTCAAAATCGGTTTTTTCAAAATAATTCCTCAACGGTTGATCCCACGACAATTTTTTTTAAGACAAACTAAAAGAAGATAACATTATTGAATGAATTAAAAATTACTTTGCATTCATCACTTTACCAATATACACATATCTAGATCGAAAGCGATGCTTTCTTCATCAAGCATATATAGAATACTAAAAAATAACACATATCTAGATCGAAAGCGATGCTTTCTTCATCAAGCATATATGGAATACTAAAAAATAACACATATCTAGATCGAAAGCGATGCTTTCTTCATCGCTATATAGAATACTAAAAATAACACATATCAGATCGTGGAAAGCGATGCTTTCTTTCATCGCTATATGGAATACTAAAAAAATAACACATATCTAGATCGAAAGCGATGCTTTCATCAAGCATATATGGAATACTAAAAATACATATCTTGATCGAAAGCGATGCTTTTCTTCATCGCTATTACATAGAATACTAAAAAATAACACATATCTAGATTCGAAAGCTGATGCAAGTTTCTCTTCACCAAGCATATATGGAATACTAAAAAATAACACAGGCCTTGGATCGAAGGCGATGCTTTCTGTTATCAACCATATATAGAATACCAAAAATAATGTATCTAGAGATCGAAAGCGATGCTTTCTTCATCAAGCATATATGGAATACTAAAAAATAACACATATCTAGATCGAAAGCGACGTTTCTCTTCATCAAGCATATATATAGAATACTAAAATAACATATATCTAGATCGAAAGCGATGCTTTCTTCATCAAGCATATATGGAATACTAAAAATAACATATCTTGATCAGGCGATGCTTTTCGTTATCAAATCATACATAGAATACTAAAATAAATACGTATCTAGAGATCGAAAAGCGATGCTTTCTTCATCGCTATATATGGAATACTAAAAAATAACATATCTAGATCGAAAGCGATGCTTTCTTCATCAGGCATATATAGAATACTAAAATAACACGTGTCTAGAGATCGAAAAGCGATGCTTTCTTCTCATCAAGCATATATGGAATACTAAAAAATAACACATATCTAGATCGAAAGCGATGCTTTCTTCATCAGGCATATATAGAATACTAAAAAATAACACGTATCTAGAGATCGAAAGCGATGCTTTCTTCATCAAGCATATATGGAATACTAAAAAATAACACATATCTAGATCGAAAGCGATGCTTTCTTCATCAGGCATATATAGAATACTAAAAAATAATAATGTCAAGTGTAGGCAAATGATAAACACAGAAACCAATAATGTAAGAATAGACGAATTATGAACATAAACAAAGATTGATTAAAGTAGGTAAGTAATTAATCAAAAATATTAATAAAAAAATATTTTAAAACATTTAATAACAAATTTATATTGGAAATTATTTTTATTATTAATATTAATATGAAAATAAATTGAAAGAGACAGTTATTAAAAAAAATGTTTGTTAATTAAATTTAATTCACTATTAACGCTTTTTCGAAAATATAAAATTTGTCTAATAGTAAACTGGGGCGCCACAAATGGAATATCAATATTTTGAAGAAATTATAGACGATAAAATTGCTTACATGTTTTAATCACAACATTTTGTTCGTAAGGGGAAATGAGTTCACAAAACTATTGTAATTACAAATAATAAAATAAAATAACAAAATGGTAAAGTTCCCCCACTGTAACTTGTTCTAGTAAAAAAATGGCGTGACATAAAATGTAAGCAATTTCATTTTATTTTTGTTTGTCGTAAAAAAATTTTGTCGTTGGGTCAACCGTTGGGTAATTATTTAGAATTTTTTTTTACACCTTCCATCTAAGATGGCGGCTAACGTAGAGGTCACACTCGAGGTCGAAAACTTGGATTTTTATCAGGGTCCCAACCTTTAGAATATAAAAAGGAATTATCTTACAAACCCACCCTTTTCAAAGCAAAGCCTTTTTGTCTCTAGTGATTTAGAATAAGGAACTCCAGTACAATTTTTTATAAATAATGACGTTCAAACTTAAATACCGGTATATTTCTTTTTTTTATAAAGTTAATTTTCATAGTTAAAAAAATTTCAAAGTTTCAATTTTTCAAAGGCCGCCAAAACGCTCCAAATCTATAGCTTATCAGTTTTGAGGTTAGAATATCAAAACAAGGATGAGCTTGCGGTGAAAACCTAATTTTCCTTACTTTATTGATTAATATTATATTAGAATCATTCGTTCGTTTATTAATTTCTAATTGTTCAAGTTAATTTAATCTTAGACCCTTTCTTTCCATGTGTATGGTTTGAAAATGGCCTTCAACGCCGAAACAGCTGTCACAATAATAAAAACTAAAAATGCTCGCATAACTTAATAATAACATTATTAAATTTGATTTACATTAAATAAAAAAATAAAAAATAAGTGGAGTTCTACGAATTAGACATAAAAACAAATTAATAATTTAACATTTTCTTATGTTGGTAAAATTGAATTAAATGTGAGAACAGCTCAATGTTTATTGTGTCTTTAAATTACCCAGGGAATTCTTACAGTTGAATATATAAATCAATAAATATTTATGTCCATTTTAAATGCGATTTTGTCATACGTATAAAAAAATAAATTATCTGAGTACCGTACAAGAGTCCCTATTGTAAACAGCTATTCAGATCTGGTCACCAAACACGCCTAAAGCCATTTTAAGCAATGTTTCGGGTCTGAATGGTGGTCTCTCACCAGGGCGACACTGAAAGTATCCGCTTTGGAAAGCGCCTCAAATATACTATGTATTTTTTTACATTGTGAAATAACACAAATGAATCAAATAAAATTTACTTTCGCATTCCCGGATTAAAACCCGCGACCTCTGGATTCGTAGCCGAGGATCATAACCACTCAACCACGGAGGCCGTCATATATATATATATATGTACATATATGTAGATTACATCCAGATTTTTCACTGTGAAAAAACATAACGATGCGATAAAAACGACATATTTAATAATTGAAGCAGATGATTTTAAGAAATCTTAATGACACATGAAACAAAAAGACTCGAAAAATAAAAAGGTAACGGATGAAACTGGGACTGGCAACTGGCTTACCAATTGAGCTATTGAAACTTAATTTTGTAGATACACTATATAGGTTACAACAGATTAGGATAATATTAATAATTCTTAAATTGAATTTATGATATCTATAAAATTAGCCGAATGACGTCAGTCCCGGTAAGACTAAAGAATTTTCTATGTCTTTTCTGTTTCATATTACATTGAGATTTGTTAATATCACCTTCTTCAAGGATTAAATATTAGAATGAGGTTAATCAGCTTCAATAAGTTATTCCAATAAATTGAATGATACTTTTTTTAAAGACATGTTTTACAAAATACAACTTCTTTCAAATGTTGTACCATTGCATGCAGAAGTTAAATTGATGTCCGTACATATTGGTGCAGGAACGCAATACTGCTGTAACCACCACTACCCAAAAGAAACTGCTCTGTATACACCATTCCGCGGGGTTGTTTTTCCGCGTCGATCTATCTGGGTTCCACGACTCTACAATAAAAATAAGACCTGTACGACTAACTAACTAACCACCACGCCGTTTCTCCGCAGAGGTAGGCAGAAAGAATGGACCGCCAAACTACTTGATCTTGCTTCATTCACATTCATACATCGTCTCATATATTCTCTTCTATTAATCCGACTTCTGACATGGCCCGACTCAAGTATTTGATTCACTTGAGCGTGCCATGTCTTCCACGAACGTCCTCGGTTTCTTCTTCCATTGACATTCGCGTCATATATTCTCCTTACACTCCTTTCTTCGTTTACTCGCTCTACATTCCCAAACCATCTAAGTGTCCCTTTCTTAATCTTGCTCATTACGCATACATCAGCCTTGCATTCTTTACGAATCTCAATATTTTTCACACGATCGTACATGGTTTTACAACACATTCTCGTCAGAGATCTCATTTCTTCGGCATTCGGTCTGCTTTCAGCCTTCCTCTACCAATTCCATGCCTTACATCAGGGTTGGTATCAGTACTCCATTGTGGACTGCTAGTTTCGCGTTTTTTGACAACTTTTTGTTAGCGCCAACCGCGTTCAGTCCCCCTTTAATGGAGTTTCCTGCATTCACCCTTCTTTCAATACCCTTAACAGTCTATCCATCTCTCGTAAACATACTTCCCAAATACACAAACCTGTACGACTTTGGAAATAATCTCAGTTTTGTCAATATTACGTTTTTTAATTGATATATAAGCCTCAAAATCTCGCGTTTTTTTACATGGCCTTGGCTGTTACAGCAATATTACATTCCTCTAACGACATTGTTTAATTACATTCGCATAGCCGAAAGAATT